>PVJI01006481.1:0-65896 GCA_004026765.1 Micronycteris hirsuta | reverse complement strand
ACCTAAGAGCCCTGAAACAGCAATTCAAAAGGAACTATGCACTCCAATGTTCATAGAAGCACAATTCACAATAGCCATGTGCTGAACACAACCTAAGTGCCCATCTACAACTGAGTGGATCAAGGAACTATGGTACATTTACACAATGGAATTCTATGGAGCAGAGAGGAAGAAGGAGCTTATAACCTTTGCAACAGCATGGATGCAAGTGGAGAGCATTATGCTAAGTGAAGTAAGCCAGACGGTGAGGGACAAATACCATATGATCTCACCTTTAACTGGAACATGATCAACAAAAGCAAAGAGCAAGCAAAACATAACCAGAGACATTGAAATTAAGAACAATCTAACAATAGCCAGAGTGGAAGGGTGAGGGGACAATGGGGAGAAGGGTTTTCAGGAACCACTATAGAGGACACATGGACAGAACCAAAGGGGTAGAGGGAGCCAGGGGTGGCAGGTCGGGTTGGAGGGGGTTAGGGGAGGGGATGGGAGAGGATGCATTCAATTGTAATTGAAAAACAATAAAGTAATAAAAAAATGTCATTGTCAAAATCTTATGTATTTTTAGATAATATTGCCAAAAATGGTATTAAATACTAATACATTGTTTTACATTGCTAAATCTATATTTCTTTTTGAAGTTAGTCAGGAAAATAAAGCATTAATATCATTTTAAGAATGTATAAACTTGCCATTGCTTCCCTAGGCAATAACTATGCTTGATTGACAAAAGTTGGAATATTAATTTGTATTTTCTTAATATCCATGAACTATGTCAACAAAGGCTTATAAGTTGTAGTTGACAAGTCTTTTTTTTTTAATTTTACTGTTGTTCTATTACAGTTTTCCCAATTTTTCCAAGTTGCTCTCCCCTGCCCTGAACACATGGTCCTAGTCAATCCCCACCCTGTTGTCCATGTCGATGGGCCACCCATACACGTTCCTTGACATGCATGGGTCCCTTCCCCTTCTTTTCCCACTTCTCCTCCTCCCCCTCCCCCAGGTCACTGTCAGTCTGTTGTTTGTTTCCATGTCTCTGGTTCTATTTTGCTCATTTTATTTTGTTCATTATGTTCCTGTTATAGGTAACATCATATGGAATTTGTCTTTCACTGTCTAGCTTATTTCACTTAGCATAATACTCTTCAGTTCCATCCAGACTGTTGCAAAATGTTAGAGTTTCTTCTGTTTAAGTTTGACTGATTGGACTAGGTGACCCCTATGCCAATATTCTCTTCTAGCTGTCTTTAAATATACTAGGTTAATTGTCAGTAATATATGTTTATGTAAGTTATCTCCCACTAAAGTTCCTGCCCCCTTCCTTTATGTCCTCCCAAAATTTTGGGTGTTCCATGGTCCAGTTAACACATTCTTATTATCCATAAATTTTCTTTGTTATTTTTTAATTCACATTAATCGCCTCTTTATTGTTAGTTACAATAAAGAGTTTGCCTTCTATTTATACACATATATTCATTAAAGTTACTGAATTCCCACTCTGTGGCAAGCTCAGAATTCTCTCAGAATCAACCATTAATATGACATAATCCATACTCATATGAAATATACAGCTGTTTGGTGTGTGTTTAATTTTATTTATTGAAGCATTGCTTAGACTTTTACAATATTCTGTATTCTTATATCCAAAACGTACATATAAATAAAATATCGTGCTTGACCTTCAAGAGTTTGAAATCTAATGAGGGAAAAATACACATAAACCTATGATCATTGCATGATATGGTTGATACTATAATTGAAATAAATACAGAATGATGACAAAGATTAAAAAGCACATAACCAGTTTAGGAACGGTCAGACCAAGGAAAGAAAGAGAAGATGATATTTGAGATAATCTTAAAGGGATCATATAACTAAGTTCAACCAGGGCTGACAAGTTAGAATGATTTCACTCATTTTTTGTTTTACTTCCCCACCTTAAGAGACATTAAGCTTTCAATAAACAGAAAACATAGTCTGTCTCAAATAGTAGCACAATATAAGACTTTACAGTAAAGTTTCAATTACTGTTTTCTGGGTGAATGTATTAAATGATTAATAAAAGTGCTATTTAGTAAAGGGCCAATTATATACCATTTAAGGCATTTGCTTTAGCTGTTTTGAAGACACAGTTTTGTCCCTATATGGGCCCCACAGGGAAATATGAAAAAAATTCTGTTTCTCGATTGTGCCAATGTATGTTGTGAAAAGAGTAACAGAAAATAAAAAAAAAAAAAAAAAGCCCTAACGTCAGTGATTAATATATGTTGTCTAAATTTCTGACCTTTTAAAAAAATCTTCCCATCTTAAAGTTTTGCTTTTCCTGTTTGCTAACCCCACAGGTGAGGTGATTTCTTTGCAGTGATCCTTTCCTGTCACTGCCATCTGTAAGTTTTTCCTAGTGGGGTCAATTGCAGCATAACCTTCTAAGGATACATGGGGACAGAGAAATGAATTTAATCCCCAACACATTTGGCAGCATAAAATCTCAAAAAGGGCTTCTAGCTGAGAACCTAAAAATATCTCACCATTATATTACAGTCCTTTCACTTTTCCTGTATGAATTCAATGCCTGACACATGTGGAATCAGAAGACAGAAAGTTGTTTTCTGGCTAAGGAGCTAATTAGTTGTGTTGTTTCAAAACTCCTTACACATAATATGAAGAATGAGTGCTGAGATTCTAATTATAAAATTATTTTAAAATTTCTCCAAAAGATGTTCCTAGTCCCATCATTTCTTTGTGTTCCCAGCCTGTCTTTTTTACCTACATGTTAGATGTGGCAAGATTCTTAGGGTGAATATTGCTATTTAACTCTTTTCTTTTTAAATTTAAAATATTTATTTTTTCTTTTTTTAATATATTTTATTGATTATGTTATTACAATTGTCCTATTTTTTCTCCCCTTTATTCCCCTCCACCATGCATACCCCTTCCTACCATCATTCCCCCACCTTAGTTCACGTCCATGGGTTGTACATATATATAAGTTCTTTGGCTCCTCCATTTCCCATACTATTTGTAACCTCCCCCTGTCTATTTTCTACCATTTATGCTTCTTATTCCCGGTATCTTTTCCCCCATTCTCCCCCCACTCCCTCCCCGCTGATAATCCTCCATGTGATCTCTATTTCTGTGAATCTGTTCCTGTTCTAGTCGTTTGCTTAGTTTGTTTGTTTGTTTGTTTGTTTGTTTAGATTCAGTTGTTGATTGTGAGTTTCTTGTCATTTTACTGTTCATATTTTTTATCTTTTTTTCCTTAGATAAGTCCATTTAACATTTGCTGTAACAAGGGCTTGGTGATGATGAACTCCTTTAACTTGACTTTATCTGGGAAGCACTTGATCTTCCTGTCCATTCTAAATGATAGCTTTGTTGGATAGAGTAATCTTGGATGTAGGTCCTTTCCTTTCCTGACTTTGAACACTTTTCCCCAGCCCCTTCTTACCTGCAAGGTTTCTTTGGAGAGATCAGCTGAAAGTCTTATATGTAGGTAACTGTCTCCTTTCCTCTTGCTGTTTTTTTTAAGATTCTCTCCTTATCTTTAATCTTGGGTAACTTAATGATGATGTGCCTTCTTGTTTGCTTCCTTGGGTCCAACTTCTTTGGGACTCTCTGAGCTTCCTGGACTTCCAGGAAGTCTATTTTTTTTTTTCCACCAGATTAGGTAAATTCTCCTTCATTATGTTTTCAAATAAATTTTCAATTTCTTGCTCTTTCTATTCTCCTTCTGGAACCACTATGATTCAGATGTTGGAATGTTTAAAGTTGCCCTGGAGGTTCCTAAGCCTCTCCTCAATTTTTTTTTTTTTTTTAATTCTTGTTTCTTCATTCTGTTCTGGTTGAATGTTTATTTCTTCCTTCTGCTCCCAACCATTGATTTGAGTCCTGGTTTCCTTCCCTTCACTGTTGCTTCCCTGTACATTTTCCTTTATTTCACTTTTCATAGCCTTCACTTTTTCCTCTATTTTGCAACCATACTCAATCATTTCTGTGAACATCCTGATTGCCAGTGTTTTGAACTGTGAATCTTATAGGTTGGCTATCTCTTCGTTGCTTAGTTGTATTTTTTCTGTAGCTTTGATATGTTCTTTCATTTGGGTCATATTTTTTTTTTTTGTTTCAACATGCCTGATATGTAGTAAGGGGCAGAGTGGTAGGTATTGGCCAGGGCAGGGCAACTCATATGGCTGCATTGTGGTTTTGTATATGGGGGAGTGGTCCAAGAGTGCACTGTGCTGCTTGCTTGACTGTAGGCTGGCTTTCAATCATTTCCTTTGCTACCCATAAGCAAATTGTGTCATTCTGGTGCTGATTCCTGGGTGGGTGGTTTTGTGTATGTTCTAGAACCCTGTGGGTCTCTCCAGTGAACTTTCCTGTAATGCTGGGAGCTTCTCCTGCTGCCTCAACCCACAAAATTTTTTTCATTCAGAGGTTTTGAGGTTCTATTTTCTGGCACTGGACCCCTAGGTTTTTCAGTCTGTCTTGCTCCTCCGTTTTTCCTCCTGGTTTATCCACATGCAAATGTGGGATGGCCCAGTCCTCCAGCTATCACCTTGCTAAAAATCCTCTCCACCTCAGCTTCCCGATTCCACCCCTCCTACTGGTGTGGGTGAATGTTTCTTCTTTAACTCCTTAGTTGTTGGATTTCCATACAGTTCTATTTTCTGGCAGTTCTGTTTATATTTTGTTTTTTAATTTGTTGTTGTGCTTTTGTTTGTGTAAGGAGGAAAAGTTTATCTTCCTATGCTTCCATCTTGGCTTGAAGTCTATCTAATTCTTTAAGGCTCCATTTAAGTGCCTTTTCTTTTAGAAAGCCCATTGGGACTCTTGTCTGATATAATTTCACTCCTTGCTGTCTTCTGAATGTCTGCTGTCTTTTATGTTGTAATCATGTATCTCCTTGTCAGTACCCTCAGCTCTGTTGTAAATGACTTAGTATAGGAAATCTGACTCTTTACTATGTCCTGTATATCTATAACTTAGTAGCTGCTCCATAAACATTTTGTAAATGAATAAATGAATAAATATGCTGTTACCTGCTCATTAAACACACATTACATGCACTGTGATATCTCTCCATTATAATAATCTGCATTTTATACTTTGTCATTTTGATTTTTAACTTTATAATTATAATATTGTATTATTGTTAATTTAGTTTTTAAATTTTAGAAAATAATTAGATTTCTAATTTTATCTTTTAAATCTCTAGTTTATCTTTTCTAATTTTAGAAAACATAGGTCATTAGTCACTAACCAGTATGTGTCTTTATTATCAAATTATATATTAAAATTTTACCAGAGGAATTGAGTTCTATAGTTTAAAACTACATATTCTATTGTGTCCTGTATTATTGTTGTTGTTGTTTGTTTTTGTTTTGCAGAAGACTCTATGGCTGCTGAGTGAGAAGCAACAAAGCTCTTACTTTGGCCCTTGTTCAGCTTGTTGTAAACCCGAGAAGAGTGATTTCCCATACCTTGCTATCGCAGATTTCGACCTGCAAAATCCGTGGGGGGACCGCCCTGATCGCGTGAATCAGTCTTACCCAGAGACATGCTTGGAGATGAGAATCCGGCAGCCACAGATCTTTCTCACCACCTCCATCTTGGGAAAAAGACCTCGCGGGTAGGTTAGCCGGGGGTTTTATTAGAGGCTTTAGGACATATTTACATTGGATTGATTATTCATGGATTAAGAAGAACAGGGATAGTTTTACTCATTAGCAGGGTATTAGGATGTAAATTCAGGTCTGGTGGCAGACAGGACCAGGTTAATATAATATGCAGGGCTCAGCAAGCCAGAATTTTTTAAGATACATCTTTGCCAAATTCCTATTAGAGAATTCCCATTTCACAGGCATGATCCACACTTGTCCACACAGGATTACACGGAGCTTCTCTCAAAATGTGTAAATTCCAGAACATGCGTGTTAACATGCATGTGGAAAACACTGCTACACCTTGCCATATAACTTCTACTCTTCCTTTAGGTCTGAGCTCAGGGGTCACTTTCTCTGGGATTCTTTTCTTGATCTGTCAACCTAGGCCAAACCCCCCCATGTATCTTTTGGTTCTTCTCTATATAATTTTCACAAATGTAAGTTTACATATATTTGGTTGGATACTTGACCTTTCTGTCTCCCCTAATTGTTTTTGAGTTCCATGAGAGCCGTTATATATTTTTAAAAAGTTAATAATATTAAGGTCCAAAAAAGAAACCAAATTCTGAAAGTTATTCATAAATGAAATAAATAATATAACTATAGATGTTTCTAATTCATTTTCAAAAACCTAACTAAGAGAGCCCTGGCTTGGTGGCTGAGTTGGTTGGAGGTAACCAATCAATTTTTTTCTCTCTTACATTGATGTTTCTCGATGTTTCTCCCCTCCCCTCTCTCTCCTCCTTCCTCACTTCTCTCTAAAATCAATAGATATTTCTTCAGGTTAAGATAAAAAAAATCAATCTAGAGTTCACACTCCCAGCCACAACCTTTATCAGGCTCTCAAACTCCATTTACTATACACACTTGTACTAATCTCTCCAGGGTCAAGTACCAGACAACTAGGGATATTCCTAGACCCAAAGACTGTTGAAATTATTTAAATGAGAAAAACTTGATCATGCTTAGCCTATTTCACCCATTCTTTCCTGCAAAAACCTCAATAAGAGCTCTTACCCACAGTTCCCCTTCTCTTTCTGTCTCATGGCTGATCCTAGTGATACCTCATTTTCTTCTTCTTTCCCCTACACCACCATCACATAAAGTTTACTTCTTCTCTTGGGATCTGCGAGTATAGCAAACTACGGTTTCAATAACAATCATCTCCTGATCATTTGTCCTTACTCTACCTCAGACTTTCTATTAATACACTTTATTTTAAAACAGCAATCATAATTCAATGAACTAACAATGGGAATGTCTGATTTTTATTGTGCCTTTAAGTCAATTAGTCCCAGTTGACTTTTTTCTTGGCTAGATTTTTTTTTAATCTTCACCCAATGATATGTTTATTGATTTTAGAGAAAGGAGAGAAACACCAATCATTTGCCTCTCTCTGCTTCCCAACCAGAGACTGAACACGTATCCTAGGTATATGTGCCCTGACCAGGAATCAAACCCACAACCTTTTGGTGTACCGGGCAATGCTCAAACTAACTTAGCAACCCAGCTAGGGCTGGGCTTATTAATTTGGGTTTGAAAATTGTGCCCTTGAAAGGGTAAAGGAAGTAGTAATGGAAGCAGGAGGCCAAGGCCAAGTGACTCAGGCATATTACTAGACTGTCACAGAGTGGTGAATGCATCCTGTATATGCATGCAGGGCAGATGTTAAAGCATCAAGTTTATAGAAGCTAGAAACATGGCTCATGCACTGCTTGCTGTCCACCAGAAATGAAGTCAAGTTGGTGAAATAAAACTGAGACATAACACCAAGACACTCAATCAACTGAAAGTTTTCATTTACATTTGCATGATGGGCATGGAGAACATTTAAAAGTTTTCATTTTATACATTTTTTTAATTCAAAAAATCTATGTACTGTGAAGAGGAGAAAAAAGTATTTATTATCTTATTTAATTCTCATAACATCACTGAGATATTAAATCAACTTGGCAAATGCAGACACTGAACCTCAGAACAGTTAAATGATTTACCCCAAATTTATACAGTAAGTGGCTAGTAGAGCCCAGATGTAAAATGTGCTTTCATGTAAGATTCTGCCTTCTACATTTTGCTGTTCCTACCGGAAGGGCCATATATGCCCTCTCAGCATACAGAACATTCTCTGCCTTCCATAAGCAGTGCTTTTAGATTGTCATATTAAATGAAATAGACCATTCAGGAGAGTTTAAAATATGAACCTCATTCACAAAGAATGTAGAGTCCATCTGGGAGACAAGGTGTGACTTTTCATTGTTAAATAATCAGTTTATTTACCTATGGTAGAAGAATAAAACTATATGTCATATTGAAAGTAATGCCCTGAATCTTGCTTTGTTTTAGAAATGTTATAAAATGATGCTTAGGAGAGTAGGTGCAACTGTACACAACTAAATGATCTCTAGTCTAGGCAAAGGAATAAACAAAGGTTAATATATGAGTAAGTCATCTGCATTATAAATGAGCTGAGTGGAGAATGTGGTAAAGAGAGAAGATTAAAACATGAAAGGGGAGAAGAGGACATGCAAGACTCTGTAGTCTGAATTTGGGAAGTAAGAGTGAATTTTAACTATCAGAATGTCTAATATTGAACTGAAAATTGTTTGCATCGCTACAATATAATCTTTCCACACCCCCAAAATTTTCAGTAGAATTTGGTAGTAGTCAAGAGAAAGCCTAAAATCAAGGATGATTAGAAAAGGGGCTATTGGAAATACAACTTTGAGCTAAAATATATTATCAATCCAGCTGAAACAACAATCAGAACCAGAATGAATGTGGAACCACAACATTGCAGGGAATGTATAGAAATTAGGAAACACTCTATAGGAGATGGAATGCAAGTGCACAAAATGCACTGTAGACTGTAATGCCTGGGTACATTGACATCAGAGTTGACTTATTTGCTCTAACCTTGGAAGATTCCATAAATTCTATGATAGATTTTAAATATTTTTCAGATAATTAAATATTTCAGTTATTTAATATTTCAGTTACCCTATGCCTTTCCAAGTTTCTCCAAGACATGAGTACTAAATAATAGTGAATAGTAATAATGAAATATGCATTTGTACATTACCACAGCAGCCTATCTTGAATCCAGAACTATTCTATGAATATTTATATTCCTTTGCTAAAGCAAATATCAGGTGAAAGGAAAATCTGCACACTTATTTTTACTAGACTAGCTGTTCTGCCAGAACAGTCTGTCTGCTTCCTGAGGATCCTTCCTGAGGATCTTAGTCATTGCTGAATCTCACTGACAAGCAGAGTGGCAGGGAGAACACTAAATGGTGGTTGAATTGAATCATGTTGGGGTTGAGTGGACTTGAGTAAGTGACCAATTTTAAGACAGAATTACAGTCCTTCTGAGGTAGCTAAACATCCAAAACTTGATATTTTTCTCTGGTACTTTTATTCAAAGGGCCATTTTGAAGCTTATTGAAAGGCAGACAAGACTCTATTCCTTAACGCTGCTTTGCTGTTGTTGTTTTTCATTTAATTTATTCTAATAAAATATTATAACTACTTCCAGATATTATTTAGGATTGTAAAATTTTAAAATTTCACAACTTAGCCCTTAGTGTATGAAGAAAGCTGTCATTAATTTATATACTATTTACTATATCTATAGTCTAAGTATTAGGGGATAAAAGACATTATATAATTGCTGCTACTTCCTCCAAATTCAGACTTTTCCAATAGTGGAGAGGCTTAGTTCAGGGTCTCTTTTAACTGTTGAATATGTGTCATTTTCTTTGAGCTGGTCATCATTTTATAAACTTTTACCAGTCTGTTTGCTTAACGTAACTTGGCTGAGATAATTACCAGCTCAGGGTGAATCTACGATTTTTTCCTCAGTCACCATTCCATTAAATAGGCCCATTTGCTTCCTGGATACTCTGCTTTTATTTCATAACCAATTTAGTTTTTCTATTTACTTTAACAGTATCAGTAGTTAGTAACAATTTATAGGAAGATACTGTAGAGCCTGAAAAATTAATATGGAAATTATAAAAACTTAAATCTAGCCCTGGCTGGTGTGGCTCAGTGGATTGAGCTCCAGCCTGTGACCCAAAGGATCACCGGTTCCAATCCCAGTCAGGGCACATGTGTAGGTTGTAGGCTGAGAGGCAACCTATCAAAGTTTCTCTCTCATACATTGATGTTTCCCTACCTCCCATTCTTTCTCCCTTCTACTCTCTCTAAAAATAAATAAATAAAATCTTAAAAAAAGAAATTCATTCAAAATCTATAATCTATAGATTATAATATTAAATCTATAATATTTAAAGAAGCCATTTACTTCAGTTTTGAGGCATATATCATGAAATGTGTATGGGCACTTCTGATTTCAAAGCCAATGCACACCATGTGTTACCTGGATGTATGACATCTCTGCATGGGTAGGTACATTGTCTGAGCCTTGGTTTATCCAGCAGAAAAGCGGGAATAATGATTATTAATAATAATAGGCTTCTAATACTCTACAAAATACTATGATGATGTGTGAAGCAGCAAGAAGATGGTGTAGCTCAGTGGAGTGAGTGCAGGCTGCAAACCAAAGGGTCACCAGTTCGATTCCCAGTCAGGGTACATGCTTGGGTTGCAGACCAGGTCCCCAGTGGGGGCCACGTGGGAGGGAACTACACATTGATGTTTTTCTCCCTCTCTTTCTCCCTCCCTTCCCTTCTGTCTAAAAAGAAATAAATAAAATATTTTAAAAAATTAAAAAAAAGATAATCAGTAACTGGTGACTTTATTATTTTTATTATTTTTTAAGATTTTATTTATTTATTTTTAGAGAGAGGGGAAGAGGGGGAGAAAGAGAGGGAGAGAAACAGCAATGTATGGTTGCCTCTCACATGGCCCTCATTGGGGACCTGGCCTGCAACCTAGGCATGTGCCCCGAACTGGGACCCTTTGGTTCCCAGCCCACGCTCAATCCACTGAGCTACACCAGCCAGGGCAGTAAGTGGTGACTTTAATAGTCATCTATTATAAACCTGAGTTAATTCTTAATTCCAAAATATTTTAATTAATTTGGGTCAAATGTTTTTTTTTTTTTCTTTCCAGCTATCACAATTTTTTTTTCACAGATTAAAAATGGCGATAGAGTGAGAGGTTAGGCCCTCAGAGATGGAAAACTAACATTTATTTAATACTGACTTCATATCAACCTTTTATTTTAAATACATTACCATCATCTTTCAAAAGCTATTCAATATTAAATGTATACCATTGTAATAATATGCCTATGTACATAACCTCGTTGACTCCTTATATAGCCTTTTTGTCTCTGTTTTACAGATGAGGGAACTAGAGCTCTATGCAGTCAAATCAGTAGGAAGTACATTTGAGCTTTGAGCCAAGTCTGTCTGATTCCAAAATAAGTATGATCATTGCAGCTAGAAACATACTGAGCACATATTTTCCCTATCAAACACACTTCTAAGTAATTTATGTGAACTACTTACTGACCCCTTGTAACAAATTATTTGAATTAATTACTACTGCTATAAGCCTAATTTAAACATGAAGAAAATAAAGTACAGAGAAGGCAAGTAACATTGCCAAGGTCACACAACTACAAATGGCAATTCAGGGAGTTAATCTCAAATAGTCTGACTCTAAACTAACATTTCAGCCCTACTGACTTCTGGAGGAAGTTGTTGGTTTTACCGTGTTACTTTGTAAAGGATTTTCTGCCCCTAAATTTTTCTAAATCTATGCTGTCTCTAATCCCCAAAACTCAGAGATTACGTGACATGGAACTATCCTGGGAAATCGGGAGGGGTGGAAAAGCACGGAAGACTGCACATGCGTGCCTCTCCCCAGCAACTGGGATGACACATGCGTGACTCAGCAGAAAAGTGCCAAGAACTGACACTTGGAACTAGGGAAGTGATATGATGAGAAAGACATTGTGTTGCAGCCAATCAAGGCCTGACAGGTTCATGGCATTTGGGCAGATGGAAGAATATTCACAGACCCATTGGGATGTCTGACATGCCTTTATTCACCAATGCATGAGCAATACATGCTGCAAGTTGCATGTCCCCCTACGTGTCTTGTGGCATATGTTGTGGCCCTTGCTCCCCAGTGTGGCACTTGGCAGGGAGCCCCTAACCCATCTTAAATACTAGAACAAAAAAAGCTGATAAAAAGCCAAAAAATTATGTAACATAGCATGATTCTGCACATGTGAGCCCACTTCATGTTATGGGAACAGTTTATCAAACTCATTCTCAAAGCTATGAAAACACTACTTATCAGTCCCATTCAAGGTTATGGGAACACTGCTTCCCTTAGTTACCCAGATACTTGGGTGAGGAAGCCAGACTGCCTCCATTTACCCTACAGACATACCCTCCCATCTACTTCCACCGTAGAGTATATGACAAATGCATGTTTTTGCTCTCCCCTCCCATGGCTGGCTGGTTAGTGGCTGAGGGCTCAGGCTCCTGAGCCCATAGGCCTTTCTGGGAGCAGGCCACCTGCAGCTTCCTGAGCCCTCTGGGTTCTTCCTGGCCAGGAGTATAGCAGGCTCCCATAAGAGGGGAGACAGAGAGGAGGAGACTTATCCTGGGGGGATGGGGAGCTCAGTCAAGTGACAGGCCCTGCACCACTCCTCCACATGGGTGGCTGATGTAGCTGTTGCCCACCTGTGGCCCATCACTCCAGCATGGGCCTGGGAGCCCTGCGTCTCTTGCCCAGATGGGAAGCTGCAATGGTTGCCACCAGCCAGGGCCAGTGACAGCTCCAGCATGGCCTGGGGACAAGATCATCTGCCACTTGTATGTTCCTCTAGCAGGAGCCTAGCTACGGTGGTTCCTACCATTGCCACAGATCTGCTGGTAGTATTGGCAGACACTGGGACAACTTGGGGTTTCATGTCCATATGGTTGAGAGCTAGGTCCTCAGAGGCAGGGTCCCACATTGGGATGTGTGCCTCACTGGGCTCTACCTTCTGAGACACTACCATCCAGTGCAGGATGAGGACAACGGCACATGGGTCCTGAACTGCTTCCACTCTTATGCCTAGAGAGCTGCATACAGAGGCTCCTCATCGATGGAGCTTCCCTTGCACAATGGTCTAGAGTGATCTGGAAGCATACCCCAGCCTGAGAGAGAGAGAGAAAGAAAGAGAGAGAGAGAGAGAGAGAGAGAGAGAGAGCTTCCACAAGATGACAAAGAAAAACCCATAGATGCATACCCTAAAGAGGTTGGTGACCTGTTTGCATGGCCAAGCTAAGCTCCAAATGGACAGAAAGCAATAATGAGGGGGTAGCATGGTTTTGGTGTGCAACCTTTTTGGAAGCAAGGGAGGTTCTATGTAAGGATACAAAACAGGAATGTTCCCAGTTCCCCCACCACCACCACCAAATGCCAAATTGGGAACACTGTTTATAAAAACCTATTTCTTTCCATAAAAATTTTTGTGTTATGTGTATACATTATGACAAGTGACTGGATTTCATGCTGCCAGTTACATTTATATTACTGTATTTTTCCTTCTTAAAATATTACTTTAATAGCTATATGTAAGAATTATATTTCTATGAGTTATTAAATTAGACCTTAAGAATACAAGAAGGGTGGCAGATAATTCTGTAAATCCTGTGTAAGGACTCCAAGCAAAGTGAAGCATCATCTACAATCTCAAACTACCTCTTATTTGCACCACAATTTTGGCAAATGTAATGGAGATATGCCCCATTTTATTGTTTTGCTTTATTGCACTTCTCAGATAACATATTTTTTATAAATTGAAGGTTTGTAGCAACCCTGCTTCAAGCAAGTCTGTTGGCACCATTTTTCCAACAACATTTGTTCACTTAGTGTCTCTGTGTCACATTTCAGTAATTCTCATAACATTTCAAATGTTTTCATTATTATTGTGTTTGTTATGATGATCTGTTATCAGTGATCTTTGATGTTACTATTGTAATTGTCCTGGGGCAGAGCAAAACCACACTCATAAGATGTCAAACTTAATAAATGTTATCTGTGTTATGACTGCTCCACTGACCAGCCGTTTATTGTCTCTCTCATTCTTTTAAGGAGCCCCTATGCCATGAGATGCAACAGTATTGACATTAGGTTAATTAACACTCCTACAATGGCCTTTAAATATTCAAGTGAAAGGAAGGGTCACATATCTCACTTCAAATAAAAAGCTAGAAACAAGCTTAGTGAGAAAGGCATATCAGTCAGAGGATGAAAGCTAGGCCTCATGTGTCAACAGTTTACCAAGTTGTGAATGCAAAGAAAACGTTCTTGAAGAAAATTAAAAGTGCTACTCCAGTGAACACCTAAATGATAAGTAAATAAAAGCTGATTAGGAGAAATTTTAATCGTCTGGATAGAAGATCAAACCAGCCACAACATTCCCTTAGGACAAAGCCTAATTCAGAACAAGACCCTAATTCTCTTCAATTATTTGAAAGCTGAGAGAGGTGAGAAAACTGCAGAATGAAATTTACGGTTAATAGCAGTTAGTTCATAACATTTGAGAGAAGAAGCCATGTGCATAACAAAAATGTAAGATGAAGCAGCAAGTGCTGTTGTAGAAGCTGCAAGTTTTGTAAAAGAGCAAGCTAAAATAATTAAGAAAGGTGGTTACACTAAACAACAGATTTATATTAGAAGGAGATGCCATCTAGAGTTTTCATAGCCAGCAAGAAGTCAATGCCTGTCGTCAAAGTTTTAAAGGACAGGCTGACACTCTTGTTCAGGACTAATGCAGCTGGTGACTTTAAGTTGAAGCCAATGCTTATTTACCATACTTAAAATCCTTAAGAATTATGCTGAATCTACTCTGCCTGTGCTCCAAAAATGAAAAGAACAAAACCTGAATGATGGCACATGTATTTATAACATACTTTACTGAATATTGTTCTTTCAAAATATTACTAGTAACTGACAATGCACCTGGTCACCCAAGAGCTCTTATGGAGATGTACACTGTGATTAATGTTGTTTCATGCATGGGAACACGACATCCGTTCTGAAGCTTATGAATCAAAGAGCAATTTTGACTTCTAGGTGTATTATTTAAGAAATATATTCCATAAGGTTATAACTGTTATTCCTCTGAAGAATCTGGAGAAAAAAATGAAAATCTCGAAAAGATCCACCATTCTAGATGCTAATTAAAAACATTTGTGATTCATGGAGAAGATAAGAATATCAACATTAATGGGAGTTTGGAAGAAGCTGTTTCCAACCCTCATGGATGACTTTGAAGGGTCCAGTACCTCAGTAGAGGAAATAACTGCAGATGATGTAGAAATAGCAAGAGAACTAGAATTATAACTAAAACCTGAAGATGTGACTGCATTGCTTCAATCTTATGAAAGTACTTTAACCATGAAGAGTTGCTTCTTATAGACCAGCAAAGAAAGTAGTTTCTTGAGGTAGAATCAGCTCCTGGTGAAGGTGCTATGAAGATTATTAAAATGACAACAAAGGATTTAGAATAGTAAATAAACTTATTTGATAAAACAGCATCAATATATTTAATATTTGGCCCTAGTTCAGTAAGTTGTATATATTTTGTTTTATTAATTGTTTTATAATACATATTTGTAATAAAAATGTGCTTCCTATTCTTCTATGATGCTAAAATAAAAAGAGAAAAAGAAACAAAGAGAGGATTAACACCAGTTTTGAAAGAATTTCTATAGTGGGTAAAATGCTATCAAACAGTATCATAAGCTCCAGAGAAATCTTCTGTGAAAGAGTCAATCAATGTAGCAAACCTCTTTGTTTTATTTTAAGAAATTGTCAAACCACCACAATCTGCAGCAGCTACCACCCTGATCTAGTTAGCAGTTACCATCGCTGAGGCAAGACTCTCTACCAGCACAAAGATTACAACTTGTAAGTGAGGAAATGCTAACCATATGGTGGTCAGCAATTTTAACAATAAAGTATTTTTAACTAATGTATATACATTGTTTTATTAAACATAAGGCTATTACACATTTAATAGACTACAGTATAGTGTAAACATAACTTTTATATGCCCTGGGGAAACAAAAAATTGTGTGACTTGTTTTATCGCAACACTTACTTAATTACTGTGGTCTAGAACCAAATTTGCAATCTCTTTTTAGTATACCTGTTAAGGAATGAGTTGTGTAAAAGACCTGAGTGCTATGTGGGTCTACTCAGGAAATGCATCTTATATTAATTCTGGTGGGCAAGTGGGGTGGGAAGAATTAGTGGACATGCTATTTCTCTAGAAGTTTTTCTAAAATAAATGTAAATTAAGAGCAAAAGTCAGAGAGCTATGTGTACCTCTTAGAAACCACTTCAAACAGCCATACGTAAAGCTTTGATTTTTTTTTTGTTTGTTTGTTTCTGAAGCAGGTAAGAGACAGGATTGTTAAAGTATTTTCCACAATGGCCTAATCAGTACATTTCAATTGTCATTATTGCTAAGTATAAACTCTAGAAGGAATTATCTAATTTACTTTATTGACAGATTAAAAAAATAGGCAGAGTAAGTGTAAAATCTCTACTTAAAAGTTGGTAAACCTGAATTAATAATGGTACAGCTCTGTTTATGAGTGAATTTTGCCAAATATTTTACTGTTTTTCTTTGTTTGTTTGTTTTTTATGTTTCCTTCCTTAGGAATTGAGAGCCTGGATCATTCTAGTCTGCCATTTTGCTGATATGTCACTGTAGTTTAATTTTTAAAGATCATTTATTTATATAGAAAAAGTATAGTACCTGCAAAAGTTGGTCTTAATTAACCAAAAACTATTTTTTAACTTAATCAATGAATGAAGGGCAAGAGCAATATAAAGAGAAAGCCATACATTGTTAAAGTCTAAAAGAAGATACAAATTAGAATATTTAGATAGATCAGGATGTCAATAAGAAAACAGAAAAGTTTTCAGGAAGAAGCATTAAAGAGTGAAGATGATTTTTGTTGTCAGAGGTGTCAGATGTCTACGTTTAAAAAAATGCAAGCAAAATAATGAGGTAAGTAGAAAATCTATTTTTAAGGGAGATTATGGGTAAAAGCATAAATATTTTGTGAATATGCATATATGAACATCATTATATTTTTCTAAGAGCCTTACAACTTTTAACTCCTTTAATCTTTATAAAAACACTATGCAGTTAGTACTATCTTTATTATACACTTGAAATACTGAGTCACAGAAATGTTAAATAAGTAACTAACTGCCAATATTACACAGTAAACAGAAATGCTCAGATTTGAACCCAAGGAGCGAGGCACTTGTAACATATAATCTTTGCAAATACTCTCTACCATAGGTGCTCCTCTCATATACATTTTTCTATGTGAAAGTTAGGAACAGATAGTTAATTGCCTAAAACTGTTAAAGTAAAACAGTCAGGCAGAGCACCAGGGGAGTCCCCACTCATTGGCCTAGATGGTGGCGGGGAGAAGTTCTTACACTGAGCATGCTAAAAGCTAGACATGTGAATGGATGGAGCCCGAGCACACTGAAGGCTAGAAAGATTATTGTATTAGGAAGAAAGCCCCTCCTCCCTATCCCTATAAGAACTGTGGGCTTCAGCAGGAAGATGGAGATGGAGATGTGAGTCCACCATTCCCCCAGGCTCTATGGCACCTAAATAAACCTCTTTCCTTTTTGCACCAACACCTGCCTCAAGAGTTATTTTGTTTGTTTGTTTGTTTGTTTTTTGTGGTGACAGACAGCTGAACCCCTCTTGTTTTTTGTTCAATACCCATTTTGGTGAAACCAGATGGGATCACGTGGACCTCAGTAAGACCTGGAAGGCTCGGACTCAGGTCCCAGCTGCCTATGGCAGGCCACCAAGAGTGGGACTATGGGGGTTTCCCTAGTCTTTGGGAATTTCTCTGCATTCCTGTTTGAGGCATCAACGGCCTGAAACACTTGGCTGATAAAGGACAGGGGCCTGGGAAGGAGAAAGGGTCTAAGACTGGAGTAAGGGTTCCAAAACTGGGTAAGTAGAACAAATGTGCATACTAGGGGTTCTCTATCCCTACCATCTGGGCCAATGTATCACTGGGGTCCAGATAGGACCAACTGGGTCTTTGCACCACTGAGTTATGGTTAGGGCCATTTGGGCCTTCATGCCATTGGTGTCCATTTAAGATCCCTTGTGGTATCAGCTGGCAGGAGATTAGACAATAAGACTTGCTGTGAGCACTCATTTGTATTAATGGAACTGTAGATTCAAGTTTAATTTATATGTTCCCACTTTGTCTGGGGTCTTGTCATGATTATTGTTTTGGGTATGTACTTTTGTGTCATTAGGGGTTGCTCTGCTTAGACTCCCGAAGGGAGCCCATGGGGCCAAATTTTAGAAGATTGGTCCATGCACAGCTATTATCCAATATCTAAGAAAAATTGGTTTTCTATTGTAAAACTGTTTGGACTATGTATAGTTTAGATAATAGGGAAAAATAACCCCTAAACGATTCCCTAAATTACTTCGCCATCATGCAATTAAAGTTATTTTGCCTGTCATCAGGAAAATGGGACAGAATCCCTTATGTCCAGGTGTTTATGTGTTTACACAATAAGGACTCCAAGGAAAGGGAACCACTTACAGATGCAGAGATGGGAAGGGGCTTCAAAAGTCTTCCCTGATAGTAAGACACAGGAAGGGAAGGAAAATTAGGAAATGAGTCTCTTTAATGCCTTAAACCCAGGGAACACAGGACTAGCAGGAGGAAGATTTCCCCTATCATTCTCACTACTAGATATTCCTTAAAATAGGTACAGAAGAGCAACAGCTCCACTGCTATTTGATGAAGGAATGGACTCTCCCTCAAAGATACAGCAGGGCACTCAATTTGGCCTGAGAGCATTCCTGTTTGGATCAAGGCAATTCCCTTTGAGGCAATACCCTGTAGGCAGAATAAATCAGAAGTCCAACATACCGTCCCAGGTAGAGAAATTCCTTTCACAGAATCTGTTTGATACCCAACTAGTGGAGACCTAGCTTTTCTAGAATACTATAAAAGGTGTATGTTGGAAGGGCTCAAGAAAGGGATACCTTAACAAAAGAGCCTGAATATAATATAGACGATTTAACAAAAACCAAAGATCCTTCTGAATTTTTAGAAAGGATCTATAAGACCTATTGAAAGCACACTGGTGCTGATCTACAGGCACCAGAAAATGTCCCGATGGTAAACATGGCTTTTATTGGGCAAAATACCCTATCAGGAGTACTTTGATATCAGGAGATCTCAGGAGGAAGCTTCAATGTTTGGATGGGAAATTGGGAATGAATTATTCCCAACTGGTGGACATAGCCTTTAAAATTTACCATGCCACAGAAACAAGAAAGTTAAAACAGGCCATGGTTTTCTTAGAAACAATGTGGGGAAACCAGATGGAGAGGCAGAATCTAAAAGGAAAAGGAAAAGACCCACTAGGTGCCAATTAATGTGCCTATTGTAGAGGAAGGCCATTGGAGAAAGGATTGCCTGGAACTCAAAAATAAACATAAAGAGAATAAAAGCCCTCACCAAAAAATGCTAGAAAGGAAAGATGAGTGAGGAGCTTGTGGGGCTTCCCTAGACATCTCCCAACCTATTACTCTTTCCTGCAGGAACATCAGGTATAATTGTCAGTGGGGGACAAATTAATTGATTTCCTTGTAGACACAGGAGTCACATTCTTGGTGCTAAATACAAAACTAACCAAGAGAACTTCAGCTTCAGTAACAGTTACTGGAGTGACCAGACAATTACAAAAACAAGCATACCTTCAACTTTTAGGATGCCAGCTTAGGGATCAAAAACTTATGCATAGCTTTATCTATATGCCAGGCTTCCCTATTCCATTGCTAGGCCAAACTTTACTTTGAAAATTGCATGCACAAATAACTTTTTCTCCTGAGAAGCAGCAATCATGTATAAAAGTCCTGCTGTAACATGCTTTCAAAGTCCAGGCACTCCTGACTTACCTTGAAGGGTCCAGAGGTGAATTCTTCCTACATGAGATCTATGAGTAGGTTGATCTAGCTGTTCAGGCCAGTGGAACCCCGGGTAGTGTGGTCAACATCTAAACAGTAAAAATTAACCTAAAAGAAGGAGCTCAGGTCCCACAGAAGAAATAATATCCACCTAAAGTGGAAGCTTTAGAGGGAATTCAACAAATATTACAGAAGTTCTTAAAATTAAGATTAATTCAACCATGCCATTATCCCTATAACACTCCCATTTTGCCAGTCAAAAAGACTCATTCTGACAAATATTGATTTGTACAGGATTTTAGGGCTGTAAATGACATTATCCAGTACATTTATCCTACTGTGCTCAACCATTAAACATTTTTTTGGCCACAGTGTCTGGGGATAGCAAATAGTTTTCAGTCCTAGAGTTAAAGAATGCCTTTTTCTGCACTCCAGTAGATGAACAGGCTCAACTACTATTTGCCTTTGAATGGTAGGATCTAGAACTAAAACCACACTACAGTACAGTTGGACTATGTTGCCACAAGGATTTAAGAAATTCATGATTGTATCTGGGGAATTAGTAACAAAAAACTCAAGGGTTATTTGATTGAAATCAGGAGGTCTTCTATTATACATAGATGACTTACTGAAAACTAGCAATACTTTCGAGGACTGTTTGCTCAACGCCATCACAGTCCTAAATCATTTGGGAAAAAAAAAAAAAAACAGGATCTAAAGTATCACAAGACCCAAATTTGCAAACAGGAAGTGGCGTACCTGGGATTACAATTGAAACAGGGCACTAGGAGCTTTGAAGACTGATCAAAAACAAGACATTATTACAAGAAAAACCTGGAGAACTGGAGGCAGCTTCATGGATTCTTAGATATTACAGGGTTCTGCCAAATTTAGATTCTAATCTATGGACTTATAGTAAAACCATTGTATGATTCTTTCAAAGAATTAGACTCTGAAACTTTTAAATGTAAAAGAGACTGTCAGGTGGCATTTGACACATTGAAGGAAAAACTAGTATTAGCTCCTACACAAAATTTCCCAGTTTACAGAAACCTTTTAAATTTTACACTCATGAGGACTTCCGGCCATTATGGAGGCATAGGTAGATACACTGTGCCTCCTCACACAATGAAAAGAAGGAAAACAACAAGTTTAAAAACAAAAAAACAACCAGAACTAACAGAAACTCTAACTGTGTGAAAGCCGGACAACCAAGGAGCTAAAGAAGAAACATTCATATGGAGGTGGGAGGGGATAATGGGGGACAGGGGGGAAGGGTTTTCAGGAACAACTATAAAGGACACAGGGACAAAAGCAAGGTGGAGGGAAGCAGGGGAGGGAGGTAGGGATGGCTGGGGTAGGGGGAGTTCTGTAGGGTAAATGTAGACAACTGTACTTGAACAACAATAAAATAATTTAAAAAATAATAAAATAATAAAAATTAAAAGTCTCTAAAAAAAACATAAGAACCATTCATCCAGACTTTTAGGAAGGGCAGAGACAGGAAACTGGGTCAGAGAGGATGCACAGCAAGGCAGCAGCTTGCAGACTGGCAAGACGGCAGCTGAAGGACTGGGAGGTCCCACATATGCGTGCAGATAAACGGAAGGACCCACTGGGGGCAAGACCTCACAATTGAGGGTTCCTGTATGAGGAAATAAAGTCTTAAAACCTGTCACTGAAAACACCTGTGGGGGTTGCAAGGCAGGAGAAACTCCCAGCCTCACAGGAGAGTTCATTGGAGAGACTCACAGGGTTTTAGAATGTACACAAACCCACCCACCTGGGAATCAGCACCAGAAGGGCCCAATTTGCTTGTGGGTAGCAGAGAAAGTGATTGAAAGCCATCTGAGAGCCAAGCAAGCATCACTGTTCCGTCTCAGAACCTTCCCCCACATATAGTGCCACAATGCAGGGGGTGGGTTACCCCACCCTAGTGAATACCTAAGGCGCTGCCCCTTACGACATAACAAGCTAATGCCAAGACAAAAAATGGTCCAAATGAAAGAATGGATCAAAACTCCAGAAAAAGTACAACTAAGTGATGAAGAGATAGCCAACCTATAAGATGCACAGTTCAAAACACTGGTACTCAGGATGTTCACAGAATTGGTTGAGTGTGGTTGCAAAATAGAGGAAAGAGTTAAGGCTATGGAAAGTGAAATAAAGGAAAATGCAAAGGAAACCAATAGAGAAGAGAAGAAAACCAGGACTCAAATCCATGGGTTTGACCTAGAAATAAACATTCAACCAGAACAGAATGAAGAAACCAGAATTGAAAAAATTGAGGAGAGGCTTAGGAACCTCTGGGACAACTTTAAGTATTACAACTTCTGAATCATAGGGGTGCCAGAAAGAGAAGAGGAAGAACAAGAAATTGAAAACTTATTTGACAACATAATGAAGAAAAACTTCCCCAATCTGGCAAAGGAAATAGACTTCCAGGAAGTCCAGGAAACTCAGAGAGTCCCAAAGAAGTTGGACCCAAGGAAGCACACACCAAGGCACATCATAATTGCATTACCCAAGATTAAAAATAAGGAGAGAAAAGGAAACAATTATCTATAAAGAAGTTCCCTTAAGACTTTCAGCTGATTTCTCAAAAGAAACCTTACAGGCAAGAAGAGGCTGGAAAAAATTAAAATGATTAAAAGAAAATTATCTCCAGGACTAATTCTGAAATAATTGAAAATAGGTGAAAACGTTACTATTGCTAATTCTAGATGGTATACATATGTCCATTTGTTATAGTATTCTTTGTGTATCTCTGTATTTTTTTAAATATTAGTAAATGCAGTTGACTTTACAAAGCAGCAATTCATTCTCCTTGTCTTCTCACTTCTGTGGTTGACAACTTTTTTAATGTGATGAATAACATTATTGATTTGCAAATATTGCACCATACATGCATCCCTGGGATGAATTCCATTTGATCATAGTGTATGATCTTTTAAATGTATTGCTGGATGTGGTTTGCCTATATTTTGTTGAGGATTTTAGCATCTGTGTTAAACAGTGACCTTGGCCTAAAGTTTTTTTTATTTGTTGTATCTTTATCTGTTGTGGGGATTAGCATGATGCTGATTTCATAAAAAGTGTTTGGGAGTCCTCCATCTTCTTGTATTTTTTGAAATAGTCTGAAGGATAAGGGTTAGCTCTTCCTTAAATGTTTTGTAAAATTCTCCTGTGAAACCATCTGGTCTAGGGCTTTTTTGTGTTGGGAGTTTTTTGATTACTGCTTCAATTTCATCAGCTGTTATTGGTCTCTTCAGGCATTTTGCTTTTTTTCATTCAATTTTGTAAGATCACATTTTTTTCTAGAAATTTCTCCAATTCACCTAGGTTTTAAAATTTTGGGGCATATAGTTTTTCATAGTAATTTCTTACAATCCTTTGTATTTCTGTGGTATCAGTTGTAACCTCCCTTCTTTCATTTCTGATTGTGTTTATTTGGATCCTCTCTTTTTTCTGGATGAGTCTGCTTAAAGGCTTTTTGATTTTGTTTACATTTCAAATAACTAGCTCCTGGATTTATTGATCCCTTGAATTGTTCCTTTAGTCTTTATGTTATTTAATTTTGTTCTGATCTTGGTTATTTCCTTCCTTCTACTTGTTCTGGGATGTCTTTGTTGTTGTTCCTCCAGTTCTTGTAGATGTAGGACTAGATTGTTTATTTGAAATATTTCTATCTTTTTTAGATAGGCCTGTGTTGCTCTGAACTTCCCTTCATGACCGTCTTCACCATGTCCTATAAGTTTTGGGCTGTTACGAGTTCATCTTCATTTGTTTCCAGAAATTTTTGATTTCTTCCGTGATCTTTTCTTAACCCATTCATTGTTTAATAATGCCATTCAATCTCCATGAGTTTTAGTGTTTTTGACTTATTTCCTTTCAACTAGGTGGAGGTTAAGGATAGGAGTCAAAACTGAGGCAGGTTCTGAATGGCGTATGGCAAACACCATTATGAAGGAGAAATAAAGAAAAACGAGGACATAGGCAAAGCTCCAGAATCCCTGACTGTAAAGAATCTCTAACCTGGCTTAAGAAAAAAATACAATGTTGCTCTCCGTCATTTCTTTCCTTAGCCCCATTGCTCAGAGGTTTATGAAACTCTCTGTTTACATAAAGGTGACAGTTGACCTGAAATGAGATGTATGTCCCTAGGAAGAGGGATAATAGTTGTCTTTGGTGGAGAAAGTATAGAGAGATATTGGAAATGGAAACTAAGGAGCCAGAGTAATTTCCACAACCCCCAGAAGCAAAGAATTCAAAGGTGCAAAAAACAGATGGGCTTTTGTATTAATTAATTCCTATGTTATGTATTTACATAGTAATTCTGGTAATAAATCACAGGGTCTTTATCTATTTGACCCTTTGATATAGTTAATCTCTTCTTAAATATTTAAATATTCATTGCAGTGTAGACTTGTCAATTATAATGGTTAGTGCTTTGTTCCTTTGTATGTAGAGTGTGCAAGTGATTTGACTACCTTTTGTTATGTTTATGTATAATTGGGTGTTTTATGTATAATTGTATGTTTATGTTATTATCTGTAGAATGCAGATCATATGCATGGAACTAGTGAATTCTCTCCATTGCAGATGCATCTTAACTCCTTTCCCTATAAAAAAATGGCATGATGTTATTAATGACAACAGCATGCACCTGCTATTTCCTGTGTAAACCCCAATGTTTAGAAGGGTGCTATCTTGCAGTGGCTGATAGAGCTTAAGCCCAGGATCACCATGCAACTAACCCTCAAGGAGGCCTGCTATGTCAAATGCCACCAGGGTTGTGAAAATACATAGTTGATCTTTCTAATGGCAAGAAAAATAAGCCAGTGGCCAGCAGTTGAGGTGATGCATCTGTTTCTGATATTCCATGGCTTTGAACATCTGTTTCTCATCTGATGCCTGGCTATGTCCCTGCATTAAGCAATAAAAATGAACTGATTCAGTCTCATTGTTAGGTTTATTTTCACATTTTTCTCAAAAATGTTTCTCTTTCTACCAGGTATGAAGTTAGCACCATTTATTGAGTACCTACACTATATGTAGTCACTTGAAGTGATGTATGAGTATTAATTACAGCATGCTTCTTTGAAGGAGATACTGGATAAATTATTATTTAATTAAAGCTAAAATCAAGGCTGATAGTAAAATAAGTACAAAAAATGTCTGAGAAGTTAGTCCCTGCATGAGACAATTGGATTCTAATTATATAAGGTCATGGACATATCAGTTCACTAGATTATGGATGCCTCTGAAAGTGACTGTCCCCAGCTGATAGCTATTGCAAATCAAAAGATTGTGACCACTAATCAGATGAAGGCCTTCCCTCAGTGGAGAGTTAAAGTTTGTGAAAACAATTCTTAACACTGGTCAAAGTGAAGATAGATTGTCTTTTATAAAAAAGAATCATTAATGAAACCTTGAGAAATATTCCCTTGATACTGGATCAGGAATGGATGATCAGGTGGAGCGAGAAGGGATCTTGGAGTCACACAAACATAGATTTAAAACCAGGCTTTTCTATTTAATTGCAGTGTGCTCTTGAGTAAATTACTTAAGTTTTTCAACCCTTAGTTTCCGCATTTGTAAAGAACAAATCATGACATATATCAATATGCGTTTTGAGGATTGAAAATCGAACATGTAAGGCACTTATCTGTTAGGCTCTAATTACATGATGGTGTTGATTGCTACTAATCTTTTAAATGATATTATGTATTGCTAAAAATAGTCTAACACCATTACAAAGTTCTAATATATTAAAACTCTAGTGTTTGGGGTCTTATTTGGAATAGTACTAGAGTTACTACTTTAATTAATGAACTTTAATAAAATACATATTGACATATTTTAAATAAACTTTATTTTTTAGATTCAGAGCAAAACTGAGTAGAAGGTACAGAGATTTCCCTTATCCCTGTACCCTGACACATGCATAGACTCCCCAGTTGATATCATTTCCCATCAGAGTGATACATTTTTTTTACAATTGTTGAACCTAAATTGACACACCATCACAACCCAAAGTTTATAATTTACATTAGAGTTCACTCTTGGCAGTGTACGTTCTATGGATTTGGACAAATATGTAATGACATGTATCCACTATTATGATATACAGAGTAGTTTTACTGCTCTAAAAGTCCTCTGTGCTCCATCTATTCATTTTTCCCTTCCCTCTCCCCAACATGGCAGCTATTGATCTTTTCACTGTTTCCACAGGTTTACCTTTTCCAGAATGTCCTATACTGACAGTTGAAATCATATAGTATGTAGCATTTTCAAATTGGCTTCTTTCACTTAGAAATATGCATTCAAGATAAGTTGTTTTTATTGCTATACACACTTTATTAAAATTTCATTAAAATAATTGGATAAGTACCCTCAAAAAAACAAACAGGAAGATTATAGATTGACACCTAAATTCAACCACTCTAATTTTATAATTATACATCATAATTATATTCTCAGGTAATTATTATCAAATGTGAACAATAACTGTATAGCAGGCTAATAATTCACTGAGTGTATGTGATGTAATATATTTTAATGTTAAATGTTTATTTTATTACTAATTTTGTACTATTTTAATAAGATTGCCATTACCCAGACTTTTAAAAACTAAATAGTTGTTGACATGAATGTGTGTTTGTGTGTGTGTGTGTGTGTAACAAACATGTATTTAAGTCACCCTTTTCTGAGGATTTGTTAACCTGTATTGCAGGCTCTTACGGTTGGAACCAGTGAAAATGTTAAAATGGGACTCTCTTCTTTTCATGCTGCTTGTGTCATCATTTCCACAGCTTCTTCATCTCCATGAGAAGTGCACTCTTAAAATTTTATGCTTTTTTTGTCCCTTCTTCAAATCTCAGCCATAGATATATATCCAGTGATATGTCTTGCTTAATGATGACAAATGAACCCAAAGACATTTTCAACTTTGAGTATTCAATGGTCAGTATTGTAGCAATGTCTTTGAAGATTTTTTGTATGTAATATTTCTTTTTTTTTCCTTTTATTTTTTATTGTTAGTATTTTATTATTTGCTACTGGTATATAAAATAATAGTTTGTCTTATAACTAAGCTTATGTTTTTTTTTTTCAACTTTTTTTATTGTTGTTCAAGTACAGTTGTCTGCATTTTCCCCTCCATCAGTCTGCCCCACCCCAGCCATCCCCACTTCCCACCCTTGATCCTACTCCCTTTTTGTTTTGTCCATGTGTCCTTTATAGGTCACATATGTTCCATGTATTCCTGAAAACCCTTCCCCATTTTCCTTTTATTATCCAATTCCCCTCTTTTCTGGTGTTGGTTTGTTCTTAATTTCAAGGTCTCTGGTTATATTTTGCCTGCTTGTTCATTTTGTTGATTAGGTTCCACCTATAGGTGAGATCATATGGTATTTGTCTTTCACTGCTTGGCTTATTTCACTTAGCATACTGCTCTCCAGTTCCATCCATGCTGTCTCAAAGGGTAGGAGTTCCTTCTTTCTTTCTGCTGCATAGTATTCCATCATGTAAATGAACCATAGTTTTTTGATCCATTCATTTATTGATAGGCACTTAGGTTGTTTCCCACACTTGGCTATAAGAACTTATGCATCCCAGTGTTCATAGCAGCACAATTTACAATGTATTTAATATTTCTTCACATTTGATATTTTATGTAGATCCTTAAGTCTTTTATTACTTAAATGCTAAATCCCTTTGTTAATAAGGTCAAGAACATACCCACTTATTTATCCTCCACCTGAACGAAGGGTGTGCTAACCAAAGAGAGAATACATTCTCTAAAATACATTATAATGTTCAATTTTTTCACAAGAATGAGAAAGAAAGATAGGCCTCTCTCCTTTGAATACTTTTGGGTACTACAATTTTAGTTTGGGAACATTGCAGAAAGCAGGACAATCATAGACTACCTTTAAACTGCACCTGAGATGTCTAATGCTAGACAGTCTGCCTGCTGTAGCTGCTTAGAATTGTACCTATTTCCAGCTATAATGATTCACTGAAAATAATATGAAAATATTTTCCAAAAAGCATTCTCCACAAAAGTCGGTGAGATTTTCCTGTGTTTTTTGAAAAAAAAAAAAAAAAACAACAACTTCATATTAATTTACCTAATTTAAGACTAATAATAATAATTAACCAAATGAGTAATATAAAAACTTATTTTTCTTTAAAGTCTTCGAAATGTTACCTTTGATAAACTGCTGTCTCTAGTCATCATATATTTCTGCCTTCTTAATTTGACCTAGAATTAAAAGTAGAGTTTTAAAAAATATTTTATGGGAGATTTCTGTCAACATAAAAATGGTGCTTTGAGTCTCAGGTATAAGAGGTTATTCGAATTAGAACACCTACATTTTCTAAATAGTCAAAAGAATTCTAAATTGATGTCTCATTGCACAATTGTGTTCACAGTAATCAGGAAAAATACAGAATGTTTGAAGTTTACCCCATTTTTCCATGAAGAGAAAGTACTAAATTTTCTTCTCCATCATCATTATTGTGTTCTATTTGGAAAAAGAAATGGTTATCCTTATTTTTTTATTTTATTTTTTTTAAATTGGGGGCCAACATTGGTTAATAAGATTACATAGGTTTCAAGTGTACATATCTATGATATGTGATCTTCGTATTACATTGTGTGCCCAACACCCAAAATCAAATCATCTCCCATCACCAAATGTTTGACCCCTTTACCCTTTAATACCCCACACACCTCTTCCATCTCATAATCACTATACTGTTGTCTGTGAGGCTTTGTTTGCTTTTTATTCTTGTTTCTTCATGTGTTGCTATTAGTTTTATGTCCCACATTTGAGTGAGATCATATGATTCTTAACTTTTTCTGTCTGACTTATTTTGCTTAGCATGATATTCTCAAGATCCATTCATCTGGTTGCAAAGGGCAGTATTTAATCTTTCCTTATGGCTGTATACTATTCCACTGTATGTATGAACCACAACTTTTTTTATCCAATCATCCATCAAAGGATATTTTGATTGTCTCTATGCCATTACCACTGTAAATGATGCTGTAATGAACATAGGGGTTCATATGTCTTTGTAAATAAATGCTTTCATTTTGGGGTTATTACCCAGAAGAGGGGTTGCTGGGTCATAATTATACTCTATTCTTAATTTTTGTGGAACCTCCATAAACTGTTTTCCATAGTGGATTTACCAGTCTACAGTCCAGTGAATGTGGATTGCTTTATTTCCATGAACTCTCCAACACTTGTTATTACTTTTCTTGTTGATAATAGCTGTTATAACAGATGGGTGGTATCTCATTGTAGTTTTGATTTGCATTTGTCTATTCTCACCACTCTTATTCAATATAGTACTGCAAGACCTAGGCAGAGAAATCAGGCAAGAGGAAGAAATAAAAGATGTTCAAATTGGAAATAAAGAATTAAAAGTACCACTTTTTGCAGATGACTTGAATCTATATAGAAGACCCTAAAAACTCCACCAAAAACTATTAGAAATAGTAAACAAATAGAGTAAAGTTGCAAAATACTAACTTAATATACAAAAATCAACTACATTTATATATACTAATAATACAATTTCAGAAAATATTCATTTTGAAATTGTAACAAAAAGAATAAAATTCCTAGGAATAAATTTAATAAAGGATGTGATGGACTTATATGCTAAAAACTACAAAGCATTATAAAATATATTTAAAAAAAACAAAATAAAATGAGAACATATTCTATGACCTTGGATTTGAAGAATCAACACAGTTAAAATGGTCGTATTTCCCAAAGCAATACACAGATTTAATATAATCCCCATTAAAATTCCGATCACATTTTTAAAAGAAATAGAGCAAAAAAATCATCAGATTTTTATGGAACCACAAAAGACCCTGAACAACCAAAGTGTTCCTAAGGAAAAGAATGAACCCTGAATTACACTACCTGATTTCAAATTATATTACAGAACTACAATAATCAAATCAGCATGGCATTGGCAGATGAACAGACACGCAAAATAATGGAAGAGAATTGAGAGCACAGGAGTCAAACAACAGATATATGGGCAAATAATTTTTAACAAAAGAACCAAAAACCCACAATTGAGAAATGAAATATTCTTCAGTAAATGGTGTTGGGAAAACTGGAAAGCCACATGCAAAAGAATGACAACATAATACAACTTTGCCCCATATACAAAAATTAACCCAAAATGGATCAAAGATTTAAATAATAAATTACATAGAAGAAAATATAGGTACTGAACTTATGGACCTTGATCTTAGAGAATATTTTTATGAATTTCACCACAAAGACTAGGGAGGTAAAGGCAAAAAAAAAAAAAAAGAGAGACTATAGAAAATAAAAGGCTTCTGCACAGCAAAAGAAACTATTAACAAAACAAAAGGCCACCGAATGAATGGGACATCATATTTGTAAACAGAGCTCTAACAAGGGGTTAATAAAAATATATTAAAAAATTTGCCCTGGCTGGTGTAGCTCAGTGGATTGAGCGCGGGTTGGGAACCAAATGGTCTCAGTTCGATTCCCAGTCAGGGCACATGCCTGGGTTGTGGGCCGGGTCCCCAGTGGGGGCCATGTGAGAGGCAACCATACATTGCTGTTTCTCTCCTTCTCTGTCTCCCTCCCTTCTTCTCTCTAGAAATAAAAAAAATTAAAAAAATTAAAAAAAATATTTATTTCTAGGTGAAATAATGTTTGTTCAGAAAGATTTTGTGCAATTAAAATAAACCACCTGCTAGCACTTAAGTAATCTAGAATTCATACTGCAACAGTTTCAACATAGGAACCGGTTTTGCTGGGGGGAGTGGGTTGTACCAAGTTACTGTAAATAAGTTTATAACCCAAAGTAATGAATGTGTTATAATTTTGACCTTTTAAGAAGCATGATATAAGTTGGATACAGAACAGTGGAAAAAATTGAAATGTAGAAACAATAGAGTTTAGTCAAATTATTGATACTAGATTTTGTATACAGTAAGAAAGTTATGCTTATGAAAGAAAATTATAGTTATTATAAACTCCTTTTTGATGAGCTACTTTGAATTAGGAAGATTTTTGGAAAATTTCATCATACTTGAGGCTAAGTTATTAATAACCAAAATCTATCACTTCATATGTCACTATTAGAAATCAGGTGATGAAAAGTGATAATAGTGATAAGTGGACTTGTAATTATTGAAAGAAGGGCTCTTAACCATGGCCTGCATTTTGCCTTTGCCACTATTTTATTTATCACTTTCATCAGGAAGCAAGAAGAATTACAGCATGTTTCAAAAGAAAAACATAGGCAAAAGTTGTTTAAAAATTACTCCAGGGAGACAAAAAACCCAATTAAAAAATGGGCAATAGACATGAACAGACACTTCTTGAAAAAGGACATACAGAGGGCCTGGAGTCATATGAAAAGATGCTCAACATCATTAGCCATCAGAGAGATGCAAATTAAAACCACAATGAGATATCACCAAACACCAGTCAGAATGGCCATCATCAACAAAGCAACAGATAACTGTTGGAGGGGATGTGGAGAAAAGGGAACCCTACTGCACTGTTGGTGGGAATGCAGACTGGTGCAGCCATTGTGGAAAACAGTATGGAAAATAGAACTGCCTTTTGACCCAGCAATTCCACTACTGGGATTATACCCTAAGAATCCTGAAAAACCAATTCAAAAGAACCTTTGTACTCCTATGTTCATAGCAGCACAATTCACAATAGCTAAGTGCTGGAAACAACCTAGGTGCCCATCTACAAATGAATGGATCAGGAAACTATGGTACATTTACACAATGGAATTCTATGCAGCAGAAAGGAAGAAGGAGCTTATACCCTTTGCAACAGCATGGATGGAACTGGAGAACATTATGCTAAGTGAAGGAAGTCAGGCAGTGAGGGACAAATACCATATGATCTCACCTTTAACTGGATCATAACCAACAAAAGCAGAAAGCAAGCAAAACATAACCAGAGACATTGAAATTAAGAACAGTCTAATAATAGACAGGGGAGAGGGGGGAGGGGGACAATGGGGAGAAGGGTTTTCAGGAACCACTGTAAAGGACACATGGACAGAACTAAGGGGGAGGAGGGAGGCTGGGAGGGGAGGGGGGCTGGAGGGGAAGGGAGGAGGGGAGGTGAGAGGATGCAAATAACTGTTATTGAACAAAAATAAAAAAATAAAAATAAATAAAAAATATTATCAGAATGATAAAAAAAGAGTAACTGTGAGAGATGTAAGGCTCATCCAAGTCATCCCAATGAATTATTTTGAATTGAAATAAAGTCTAATATTAAGAAAGTAATTCTCTGTCTTGGTATAAAATTGGACTAGAAAGAAACATAAAAAATTAAAAATACATAGAGTCAGAGGCCAAAGGCCCATACATAGTAATTTATTTACATGTAAAGAAATAAATTAGTATGAGATCCAATAATAATGCTTAAAAGTTCACACAGACCCACACTGGGTGAAAGCTTGGGTGGAAGTATTGGGTTAGCCAAAAAGTTTGTTTAGCTTTTTTTATTTTCGTTTTGTTTTAGGTTCAGTTGTTAAAACACAAAGAAAAACAAAAAACAAACTAAACAAACAACCAGAACAGGAACAGAATCACAGAAATGGAGATCACATGGAGAGTTATCAGCAGGTAGTGGGAAGGGGAGAGAGAGGGAAAAGGTACAGAGACTAAGTAGCATAAATGGTAGGTAGAAAATAGACAGGGGGTGTTAAGAATAGTATAGGGAATGTAGAAGCCAAAGAACTTATACGTATGACCCATGGACATGAACTAAAGCGGGGGAATGCAGGTGGGTGGGGGTATACAGGGCAGAGGGGAATAAAGCAGGGAAAATTGAACAACTGTAATAGCATCATCAATAAAATATATTTAATAAAAAAGTGATTTGCATAGTTTTTTGGTACTATTGACATTTTGGACAAATAATTCTTTGCTGTGGGGCTATCTTATGCATTGGAAGATCTTTAGCAGCTCCCCTGGCTTCTACACACTAGAAGCAAATAGTGGGAGATAGCCAATATACTCACAATATCCAAAAAATAAAGTTATTGGTGAAAATGTAAGATACATCTTTTAAGGAAAAAATAAAAACTAAATGGACTTTTTGGCCAATCCAATAGGTGACTCTCCTTCCTTTCATCTCTTCATCAACAAAAAAGAGCATGAGACAATAGATATCCTTGCTCACTGTTGGACCTAAGGAAGAGTGATATTCAGATAATATTACCTTGAAGGAAGACATTGGACTGAAATTTTCTTTTATGAAGGCAAAACGTAATTGAAAACTATTTTGTATCCCATGAGTTTGCTATAGTTAGGAATGGAAAGAAGAGCCTGGGATGTCAGAATTCACCAAATGTTGCTTATTTGGATTCAGTGAATGATAGAGCCAGAGGAGTGGTGGACTATGAAACCAAGGGCAAAATAGACCTCACAGTTGAAATGTGCAGCCCTGATGAGTCGGCAGCAGCACTTGGACCAGTGCCAGTCATATTTGAGGGGGATAGTACCTTGGAGACAAACAGAATGGGTGGCTACACCTAAAAGGAAGATATTTCTATATCTTCCTATAGCTCTTGATGAATGCCTTTATCCTTTACATGTCAGGGGGCTGTATTAAGAAAGGGACTAGGAAAATGTAATTGTGCATGAAATAATTCTGTAAAGCCAAGGTCCAGTCAGTCACACCATGAACAGACCTCTGTGGCACCTCTGGAGGCAGGGCAGTGTTGAGGCAGGTGTTAACACAGGGAGGGAGCGACCACACAAATGTGTTGGAAGGGTGGAAACATGATAGGAGTTTCTGCATAAAGGATACATGTTATTCCCTGACACTGAAGATAGAGCAACAGCAAGAAAACACGTAAGTCTCACGAGATTTTTGTGCCTGGCAAGTCTGATAAATTTCCCCCTGCTTAATTTCTTGTGGCACTGGTACTTTGCCCAAGTAGAGACTGCTGAATTAGCCCTCCAGCTAATTCAAGAACCTACAGCTAAATGTAAACATGAGGTTTCAAAGAAATTATTCTCACTTTGTTTTAGGAACAGATGCTAAATCTTAGTTATCTTGTTTTAAAAGGATGAATGAAGATGAAGAAAATATTAAACCTAGGGGAATTTTTTATTATGTAAAAAAATTAAAACAGAAGTGCATATTTTTCAACAGATTGACTGTAGGGAAGAGGAGTAAACTTTAAGCAGCATCTGCTGTCATCTTAGTCAGTTTATGGAGCATGAATTCTACAAAATAAGAGATGGTATAGGGTAAGAGTAGGAGATAATATAAAGAATGACAAAGAATGACTTCTATAAAGTCAAATATGCATCAGTGTAAGTATAAACACACATTAAATGTAAGGAAAAAGGATAATTCAAAAAACAAATCAGTGGCATAATGGACATTGTACATGTATGTGCTTGTTATTTAGCTAAAAGCAGGCTTTTAATTGGAGAATATCTCCAAATAAGAGAGAGGCAAAGTCCATATTTCTCCTTTAGTTTATCTGACACATATTGGGACCATGTAGCCAAAGGCTTGCTAAGTAGATGACATAGATCAGAATTTGAGTGAAATACTCTTGCACAGAAAAGTCAGGAAATTTTAGACAGGTTTCTAATAAATCAAGCATTCATCAGTGTGACAAGAAGGATCTTTCAGACCAGAGGTCCCAGGACACTATGGACTGTCTGGGGACAGTGCTGCCAAGTGTTGTGTGTGAGATAGACAGTTTCTGGTGACACACCCATCTGAGCCTTGCCACCATATGCTCCTTCCAACTCTGAGTCCAGTTCTGATGTTCATTCACTGTTTCAGAGAGATATTAACATTTTAATATCTTTTCTATAATCCTTTTCTGCTGAATTGTGAAAATTTATTTCTGGTGTTTAAAACGTAGAACTTAAACCAGTTCATGTGATTTGGGGGATGAACTTCCACAGAAAGTTATTGAAACATACAAAGGCAAAGTAATATCAGAAATAAAGAACAGGAAATAAATATGAAATGTTTTGAAGATATAAATGAGCAATAATTGATCATCAATCAATAACTGATGATAAGGCTTTTCCATACTAAAATGTAATGTGGGAATTTATATACTGGGAAAAACTCACAAGGTATCAAAATTACTTAGAAAGTACCAATATTTAGCCCTGGCTGGTGTGGCTCAGTGGATTGAGTGCCAGCCTGTGAACCAAAGGGTCACTGTTTCAATTTCCAGTCAGAGCACATATCTGGGTTTTTGGCCAGGTTCCCAATGAGGGGCCAGGTCCCCAGTGAGGGATGCATGAGAGGCAACCACACATTGATGTTTCTCTCTATCCTTTCCCCTCTGTCTAAAAATAAATAAATAAAATCTTAAAAAAAACCAATATTTATAAAACATTTCCTGAAAGAGCAATTTGCCCATGAATGTGGTAGAAGTGACAGGAAACAAGAGTTTGAATATTCAAATAAGCTTGGCCTTGGATGGGTATCTCAGTCAGTTAGAGCATTGTCCTGAAATGCCAAGGCTGTGGGTTTAATACCCAGTTAGGGCACAGACAGGGACCAACAAATGAAAGCATAAGTAAGTGGAGCAACAGACATCAATGATTATCTCTCTCTCTTTATCTTTCCCTCTATCTCTAAAAATCAATAAATACTTTTTAAAAATGAGCTTGGACTTCACTGGATTCAGAAGAATCCACGAGATCTCTTGACTGTAGGGCTTCTCAGAGACTTAACATCCTCATGTGTATCACTGTTATTCAGAAAGGTATATTACATTTACCAAATCATTTAACCACTATTACTCTTCAAATGTATCTGTTGGGTATATTGTTTTACTACTGCATAAAGGGAATTCATATTTCCATGAGTGGGGAATCGTAGCCCTGGGCTTTCACGCGTGTCAAAGAGCAAGGTCTCTTGTGCGTAGCACAAGCTGGCATGCGTGGACCCATGTTCATGGAAGTTGAATTCCCTGTGGGGGAATCAGGCTAATATATCTCTTAGATTTAAAATCTTGCTACCGCTGAAATCTCTCCCCTCCCTGGACTTAAGCTAATACCTGCCTGGGCTCTTCCTGGCAGTGTTTACAGTTCTGTGTGCCCTTTCAATTGCATATCCCTCTTTTTGTTGTAACTTCCTGAATCCACCCACCTTCTGGCTTGTGCATAGTTAATGAAGACCATTCTGATGTGAATGTGTTCTGATACAACTAATAAAAGGCCAGGCTGAGCTACATGGGAGGCCCTCTCCCATAAGATAAGGGGAGGGTCTCATGGTCCCGGACTTCTTTTCCTATGTGTCTGTGTGAAATTCATTCATGCGTTCAGTCACAGTCACCATGGAATTTGCCAGCCAAAATCCACGACAACTGTACATGGCAGCAAATTAAAAAACGAGCATATCCTGGTGAAAACCATAAAATTCAAGGTTAAGTAATGAGTTTTCTAAGCATAAGGTACAAAAAAAAATCTCAGAACGGAAAAATCACAGTAACATTAGACTTCTTTATAGTACATCATGGACTCAATATATGCTGCAGTGATATGGACATTGGGAAAGTGCTGGTACATCCAGAGAGGGACCCATGGATTTCATGTTTCAAGTGGACTTTGAAAAACTAAACAGCAGTGTACTCATGTGGTCATGGCTGACTAAGAGATGAATACAATGAACATCATACATTATTCATAGTTAATGCTTACATGTGACTTTAGTGATGTCTAGAAGACCTAGAACAGAATGTAAAAACTGATGCTTTCCAATACCAAAACATGCAAGAAACATTGTGCTGAGTCCTATTGAAAATATAAAATAGGTCAAAAGTAATCCAGGTTCATTTTCCTAAGACTCTAAATATTGGAGGCAGCAGAAGATGCACAAAATAATTTCAAATGCTTTTATATCTTAATGACATTATACATATTTTAAATTATAATGAAAACACACAGAGATGTTTCCAAATTAATAAAATGATGAGCTTTTAAGTACCAGAGTACTAGTTTATAAGCAATGCTGTTCTCATTTCTAGTTAGCGCTTATTTTTACAACCTTCTGACCATATGCAGTGGTCTTCCCCAGCTGTTGCTACCTTCATTTAACAAGATATGACAAGCACAACAGACATGTTTACTCTGACTGCTTCATTGGAGTCATTATTGGGTGTAACAAGGTTGGGAAATTTGGACGTTAACAATATGTGGTCTATATATTGTAAGGTGTACAGCAAATTTTTTTTCTCTTTTTCATTTGAAATGTATTTAATTGCATTCTCTTACTGCTTTCCTTGCTCTTATTTGGATAATGATGTTATTGAATTCTTATAATTATAACACAGAGACATAATCTTTTATCTCAAAGCTCTGGAACCAGAAGTTTATACACAGTTTTAGCATATTAACACATTGTATATATAATAAATTTTATAATATACATAACCTGTAATAAAATAACTTCCCAAAAGTATATTATGTAAATGTTACATAAGTGGGAAAACTTAAGATAATAAAGTTTTACTTCCTTTCAGTTCCAGTCAAATATGGCACAAATCAGTTCAAGTAGGGTGAGCTTCTTGGGTTAAAAAAAAGAAGGAAATGGTTTTCTGAGCTTTATGAGTTTTAGAACTTTTTAGAAATTGTTGTAGACCTGTGTTACCTTTGAATAACACTTTCATATTCATGAGTGTACACCTACACTTCCTTTTATGCAGAAGCTGTTTTACTAAGAAAGAGTATATATGTACTACTATTTTCTTTAATTCTTTCTCTCTTTTTTTTTTTGAAGGAAACAGGTTTTAATTTACAGGTTTTAATTTACAGAGCACACCTGCTAGAGCCCTGTTCTCCCACAAGACTCAGCATTTCCCTTGCTCCTTGCCAGACTATAAACCAGAACCATGCCTGGGAGTTCCCCATATCCTTATCTGTTCTTAAACCAGCTGCACAAAAAGGTCTCCTTCCTGTTTCCTTTCTGTTCTTCTCTAGAAGATGCTCTTTTGGGTTTCAGAGTCACCACCCTCTTGCAGCAGCTCTCTCCTTCGGACTCTGGGATATGTTGTTCTCATCCTCCATTCAGGGAAACATGTGCTATGTTACACTGGATCATAGTGGAATCCTGGGAGGCACATGTCCCAAGAGAGTAGCTTCTCTGTATGTCCTTCAGAGAAGCTGAAATCTGTAGTTCAGCATTCTTGGTCACAGTTTGCTCCAAGCATTTACATGAATCTAAGCTTAGTTAGGCAGGTCCCCATACAGCTTCATCAACTCTCTCCTTACACCCTTTCCTCTTGCATGACATTTTCCTCCTTTCCTTCACACCTCATGGTGGAAATCCTCTACATCAGAAATCATGAAATCTTTCCTTACTATACCAGGCCACATAGCAGAAAAATCTCTTCTCTCTCAGACTGCTCTTATTTTAGTTTTAAAGTATATTTTATTGATTATGCTATTACAGTTGTCCCATATGTTTCTCCCCTTTATCCCATCTTCCCAGCACCCCCCTCCTTCCTTGATCCCCTTACCCCCTTAGTTAATGTCTATGGGTCATACACTTACTTTTTTGGTTTCTCCATATCCTATATTATTCTTAACCTCCCGCTGTCTATTTTGTACCTACCATTTATGCTTCTTATTCCCTGTACCTGTTCCCCCATTCTCTACCATCCCCTACCTGCTGATCTCCATTTCTATGATTCTGTCCTGTTCTAGTTGTTTCCTTTGTTTGTTTGTTTATTTTTTAGGTTCAGTTGTTGAAAGTTATGAGTTTGTTGTCATTTTACTGTTCATATTCTGTATCTTCTTTTTCTTAGACAAGTTCCTTTAACATTTCATGTAATAAGGTTTGGTGATGATGAACTCCTTTAACTTGACCTTATCTGGAAAGCATATTGTCTGCCTGTCCATTCTAAATGATAGCTTTGCCAGATAGAGTAATCACGGATGCAGGTCCTTGCCTTTCCTAACTTTGAATACTTCTTTCTATCCTCTTCTTACCTGCAAGGTTTCTTTGGAGAAATTAGCTGACAGTCTTATGGGCACTCCTTTGTAGGTAACTGTTTCCTTTTTTCTTGCTGCTTTTAAGATTCTCTCATCTTTAATCATGGGTAATGTAATTATGATGTACCTTGGTGCATGCTTCCTTGGGTGCAAATTCTTTGGAACTCTGAGCCTCCCAGACTTCCTGGAAGTCTATTTCCTTTGTCAGATTGCGGAAGTTCTCCTTCATTATTTGTTCAAATAAGTTTTCAATTTCTTGTTCTTCCTCTTCTCCTTCTGGCACCCCTGTGATTCAGATGTTGTAATGTTTAAAGTTGTCCAGATGGTTCCTAAGCCTCTCCTCATTTTTGGATTCTTTTTTCTTTATTCTGTTCCGGTTGAATGTTTATTTATTCCTTCTGTTCCATATTGCTGATTTGAGTCCTGGTTTCCTTCCCTTCACTGTTGTTCCCCGTATACTTTTCTTTATTTCACTTTATAAAGCCTTTACTTCTTCCTTTCTTTTGTGTCCATACTCAATCATTTCTGTGAGCATCCTGGTTACCATTGTTTTGAACTCTGCACCTGATAGGTTGGCTATCTCCTCATTGCTTAGTTGTTTTCCTGGAGTTTTGATCTTTTCTTTCATTAGGACCATATATCTTTGTCTGGGTGCACCTGTTACATTGTATAGGGCAGATCCTTAAGCATTTACAAACTATGTAGCTACTTTGTGGTGCTGTATGTAGGATAGGAGTCTTAGGGGGAACAATACCCCTTGCTGGTCTCTCACCCCATTTTTGGTTACTTCCCCTGCTACCCACAAGCACATTTGGCCCTTCTGGTGCTGATTTCTGGGTAGATGGGTTTGTGTATGTTCTAGGTCCCCATGGCTCCCTCCAATGGACTTTTCTGTGAAAGTGGGACTTTCTTGCCTCAACACAACACCCATGGGTTTTTAGAGCTAGAGATTTTGAGGCTTTATTTCCCTTTTCTATAACTCTGGGTTTTGCAGTTTGTCTTACCCCCCACATTGTTCCTCGAGGTTTATCTGCAAGTGAATGTGGGACTACCCAGTAGGCCAGCTGCCACCTCGCCATGCATCTTCTCTACACCTCCTACAAGTCTGGCTGAATGTTTCTTAATACCTTCATTGTTGGACTTCCATACCATTCAATATTCCGGCAATTTTGGTTGATTTTTTTGTTTTTAAACTGGTTCCTGTCCTTCTATTGGTTGTGCAAAGAAGCAAAGCATATCTACCTATTCCTCCATCTTGTCCCTAAACATATTTTTATTGTTATTTAAATACAGCTGTCTCCATTTCTCCACCATTACTTGCCCCTGTTCCACCCACCTCTACATCTCAACTGCAATCCTTCCCCTCTTTGGCTTTGTTCATGGGTCCTTTATACATGTTCAATGGCAAACCTTACCTTTCTATCCTCTATTATCTCCCTCCTGCTTCCCCTCTGGTTACTGTCAATTTGTTCATCATTTTAATGTCTGGTTATATTTTCTATGCTTCTTTGTTTTGCAGATTAGTTTCCATTTATAGGTGAGATCATATGGTATTTGTATTTCACTCCCTGGGTTATTTCATGTAACGTAATGCTCTCCAGCTCCATCCATGCTGTTGCAAAGTGTAGTAGCTTCTTCTTTCTTTCTGCTGTGTAGTATTCCACTGTGTAAATGTACCACAGTTTTTTGATTTACTAATGTAGTGATTGGCTTTTAGATTGCTTCCACACTTGGCTGTTGTAAGCTATGCTACTATGAACATCGGGGTGCATAGGTTACTTTGAACTGGTGTTTCAGGATTCTTAGGGTATAATCTGAGCAATGGAACTGCTGGTGCAAAAAGAAGTTCCATTTTTAGTTTTCTAAAGAAATATCACACTGTTTTCCACAGTGGCTGCACTAGTCTGCATACCACCAACAGTGTACTATGGTTTCCCTTTACCACAACCTCAATAGTACTGTTGTTTTTTATTTTTTTATGATGGTCATTCTGACCAGTTTGAGGTGGTATCTCATTGTCATTTTACTTTGCATTTCTGTGATTTCTAGTGATGCTGAGCATCCTTTCCTTTGTCTCTGGGTCCTCTGTTTGTGCTTCTTGGAGAAGTGTCTGTTCAGGCCCTTTGTCCATTTTTCAATTGGATTGTTTGTCTTCCTGGAGTGCATTCATGTGAGTTCTTTATGTATTTTAGAGATGAAACCCTTGTCTGAGGTATCATTGGTAAGTATATTTTCCCACATGGTTGGTTACCATTTAATTTTGCTGATGTTATCTTTAGCTGTGCAGAAGCTTTTTATTTTGATTAAGTCCCATTTAGTTTTTCTTTCTGTTATATCCCTTGCCCTAGGGAACAAATTGGTGAAAATCTGAGATTTTCCTGCCTATGTTCTCCTCTAGGATTTTTTATGGTATCACAACTTATATTTAAGTCTTTTATCCATCTTGAGGTTTTTTGTTGTTGTTGTTTTTTGTTTTTTGGTATATGGTGTAGGTTGTTAGTCGAGTTTCATTTTTTTGCATCTTCCAACACCATTTGTTGAAGAGGCTATTTTTACTCCATTTTATGCTTCTGCCCCCCTTTGTTGAATATTAATTGACCATAGAGGCATGAGTTTATTTCTGGGCTCTCTATTTTGTTCCAATTTTCTATGTGTTTGTTTTTATGCCATTACCAAACTGTTTTGATTACTGTGGCCTTATAATATAGTTTGATGCCAGGTATTGTGATATTTCAAATTTTGTTCTTCTTTATCAAAATTGCTGCAGGTATTAGAGGTCACGTGTGGTTCTATATACATTTTAGAAATTTTTGTTTTATATCTGGGAAATATGTCTTTGGTATTTTGATGGGGATCGTGTTGAATCTATAAATTGCTTTGGATGGACATTTTCATGATGTTAATTCTTCCAATTCATGAACACAGTCTATGCTTCCATTTATTTGTGTCTTCCTTAATTGGTTTCTTCAGTGTTGTGTAGTTTTCTGAGTATAGGTCTTTTACCTCCTTGGTTAGGTCAATTCCTACACAGTTTATTTTTCATGTTTCTATATCAAATGGGATTTTTTCCCTGATGTCTGTTTCTGATATTTTGCTGTTGGTGTAAAAAAATTCCTTCAATTTCTGAATATTGACTTTGTATCCCACTGTTTTCCATATTCACTTATTAGGGCAAGGAATTAATTTTGCAGAGTCTATAAAGTTTTCTATGTACACTATCATGTCATCTACAAGCAAGGACAGTTGTGGAACTAAATGACACATTAGATGAAATGGACTTAACTGATATATATTTTGTTATACACTAAAACTTTGACTCTGCTCACCTGCAACCAGCACCATCCATCTAGGCACCAGGTGATACAGATTCTCTCTCTTACAGTCTTTAAAACTTGTATCATTTTGTTTATGGAGTTCTAAAAGATAACCTATGTATGGAATTACTCTGTTTAAAATATGTCCATAGCTCCCCATAAATGTCAGTAGAGTCTCAATACCACTCCCAGAATATAAGACCCTGTTGGCCCTTGTCCTCATCTATGATCTTTTCTCCTGCTGGACCATGTACCAGCCATGGACTCTTTAGATTCCCCTTCATGCCATTTTAAAGCCTGAATTCTTTTCTGGACTCTATGGTACCACTTCTACTTCTATTTGTCCTGCTTATATTTTAGAGCCATCTTCTTAGTCTCATTTGCATGGCTCACTTTGGACTTTTCCTGCATCTTGAAAATAAGTTTATCAGAAATATTTGCACACTCAGCTATGACTTTATTTTTGCTATTTTGCATAATGCTATGCTATGTCTCTCCACAAATATTTGACTACTTGGTTCATATTCTTAATCAGAGTATGTGGGAATTGGTTATGGAAACTGCCCTATTTGTGTGTGTGTGTGTGTATTCATATCCTTATTGGTGGATAAAAATGCAACTGATTTCTGAATATTAATTTTGTATCCTTCTACGTTATTGATCTCATTTATTAGTTCTAGTATTTTTTTTGTAGAATCTTTAGAATAAAGATCGTTTTACTTCTTCCTTTCCAATTTGGATGCCTTTTACTTATGCTTATTGTCTGATTGCTATGGCTAGGACTTCCAGTACTATGTTGAATAAGAGAAGTGAGGGTGGGCATCCCTGTCTTATTCCTGATCTTAAAGAGAACACTTGTAGTGTTTGCCTGTTGTGTATGATGTTGGCAGTGGGTTGGCCATAGATGGCCTTTGCTATGATTAGGTATGTACCTTCTATTCCCACTTTGCTGAAACATTTTATCATAAAAGTGTGCTGGATTTTGTCAAATGATTTTTGAGCATCTATTGATATGATCATGTGATTTTTACCCTTCATTTTTTTAATATGGTGTATAACATTTATTGATTTGAGAATGTAATACCAATCTTGCACTTCTGGAATAAATTCTATTTGAAGATGTATGATTTTATTGATGTATTTCTATATTTGTTTGCTAATATTTTTGGAGGATTTTAGTATCTATATTCATCAGGAACATTGGCTTAAATTTTTTTTTGTAATGCATTTATCTGGCTTTGGAAAAATCTGACAATACATGCAAGAAAAATGAAGTTAGACCACCTTCATATGCCACATACAAGAAAAAATTCAAAATGGATTAAAGACTTAAACATTACAGCCAAACCCCCCCAAAAAAATTCTAGAAGAAAACAAAGGCAATAAAATATTGGACATTATTCATAGCAATATTTTTTTCTGATATATGTCCTCAGACAAAGGAGATAAAAAGAAAAATAAACCAATGGGACTACATCAAACAAAAAAGTTTTTACAGAGCAAAAGAAGCCATCAACAAAATGAAAAAAAAAAAAAAACAAAACCCACTGAATGGAAGATTATATTCATTGATATATCTGATAAGGGTTTAATATCCAAAATTTATAAAGAACTTATAAAACAACACCAAAACCAACCAACCAATCAACCAACAATCCAATTAAAAATGGGCAAAGGACCTGAATAGACACTTATCCAAAAAGAACATACAGGTGGCCTATAGACATATGAAAAATGTTCAATATCAGTAATCATCAGAAAAGTGCAAGTTAAAACCACAATGAGATATCACTTCACATGGGTCAGAATGACTATCATCAATACATCAACAAACAACAAGTGCTGGCAAGGATGTGGAGGAAGGGGAACACTATTGTACTATTGGCATGTGTGCAGATGGGTGTATCCACTGGGGAAAGAAGTATGGAGATACTTCAAAAAATTAAAAATGGAAATGCCTAATGACCCAGTGATTACACTTCTGGGATTTATGCAAAGAAACCGAAAACAGTAACTTGATAGAACATAAGCACCCCTATTTTTATTTCATAGTTACTTAGAATCACCAAGATATGGGAGCAGCCTGATTGTCCATCATTAGATGAATAGATAAAACAACTATGGGTCATTTACATAATGGAATACTACTCTGCCATAAAAATAAGAACATTTACCCTTTGTGACAGCATGAAAGAAATAGAGAATATTATGATAAATTAAATAAACCAGTCAGAAAAAAAAAAACCAAATACCATATGATTTCACTCATATGTGGAATCTAATGCACAAACTGAACTGACAGTAAGACAGAGACAGACTTATAGCTAGAAAACAGGCTGATAGCTCTGGGGAAATTAAAGGGTACAGGGAGTGAGCAAAAAAAAAAAGGACTCATGGACAAGGACAACAGTGTGATGATTGTAAGGGGGAGGAAATATAAGGGAGATAAATGTTCATTAAAAATATCAAAAAAATTTAAAAATAGCCTATCTTATCGTTTTTATTTTCTATTGCTTTCTCTAGAATCAATATCTGTATCAGCTAAGGTTCATCCAAGTGACAGAAATCACAAAACTTATTTTAACAATAGATAATGTGAATATAAATGATTATAAATCAGATATAAAGTTGTCAATTAGTTAATTACAAAGGCTACAAAGACAGTAAGACTAAGATATTTTGGACATACTTACTTTAGGAATAAACTCTTATCTTTAGTGCTGGAGGAACAAAGGATAAAAGTTGAAATTATTAAAGTTTAGAAGTTTCAAGGTAGAGGGGTTCCATGCCTGTGAGGCTCAGGAATTGTTGACCTGGTGTTTGATCTCTGAGGTCTGGATATACAAACTAGATGGATCTGCAAGTGTTGGACAAACACCAAACTGGGTTCAGCTACTGGATAGGAAGGAACTAGTGCAGTTGTGGTGAATAAGCATTACTCAGCAGTCAAGAGACAAAAGCACATCTCGTCGTCTACTTCATTCTAACAGCTCCCCCTTAGTGTCACTATTGGTGGAGACTAATGGGGAGCCACCTGGAAAAGCAGATATGTGAACTGCATAGTGCCAGAATCAGTTTTACAAAGCAGAGCATAGGTAGGTCTGGAGCTCAGAAATAATTGCATAATACATGGCACAACGAGGGATGTGTATATATACAAGGAATGAATACTCCCATGTGGCCACCTCAAAAATGGTGAGAAGAGAGATAAGGTATCATAACCTAGACAGACAGCAAGACCAAGGTCATTTGGAGAAACCTGGACAAAAAAGTTGTTCACAGAAAGCAAAGCCATCATCCAAACAGGGAACTATTCCCATTGCCACAACAGGGGCTCTTCATGGCACCTGTCAGCAGGAATTTATCTTCATTGTTGACACATGGTACTTATGTTTCCTATTCTTCCCTTTTCCAAATGAGAGTGTTTATTGCAATTATTTTGTCTTTTTCCTATCATTATAGAGTGGATAAGATGGATTTGTCAAGACTGAAAACTGTTGCATCCAAAACTGCTGCAGAGGACTGCACATCACCCAGAACTTAAACTCTGAACTGGCTTTTGTGACTAGACGAGACTTTGAGTTGTCTTACTTGGGTAGGAGTGAATATGTACTCTATGTGAGCAAGGTGTTCACTGGTAATTACAAGTCAGAGGGACAGCATATGAATATGGCAGATATGATAGGTGTCCATCAACAAGTGTAATCTCTCTTCAATTATACACATATATGAAGGTATACTTAAAAGAAACTGCAGATGCAGATATAACATTTACCAGTCTTCCTCTCTCACTTCTAGGTATAAATATGGAACTAATTTTGTCAATGAAATGATGATAAATATAATGGATGTTACTCTGGGACAGGGCCTTTTAAATAACATATGAATTTCCTCCACATCCTCCTTTTCTCCTTCTAACTGGGTGAAAAACAATGCAGGGCTCCAGTGGATCATATTGTTACATGACATAGGAGCCTAGATCCCTTAGTCACCTCAGACCTAGACTACCATAGTGGGTTGTTATGAAAACAGGAGACACACTTCTGTTATGTTAAGCTACAGAAATATACTGCCTTATGCCTTACAGCTGATGTGTTACTCTATCTAATTTGGAAATCTATGTATGTGCCCTCTACCTTCTATTCTAAAGGAATGATGAAAGTGATGCAATGGTAAACTAAGGAGCCAAGAACAATCTGTTCAACAAACAGTGAAGACTTGCTAGAATTGTTTTTACTCAGAAATGAACAAGCAATACAAACAAATAAACCCTAAGACCTGTAAAAACATTCGAAAAAAGTAAAGAAAAAAGTCATGTGTATTTTTAGAGAATATACACAATTTAGGACAATTCAGCTCTAGGAAAGAATATGACTTAAGGTATTAGCAATTTTATTCTCTAAAGAAAACCTATGAAACAATAGATAAATTTACAATGTTAAGACTCAACTAAAATATATCTATATAAGCAGAGAAATTCATAATTGTAGTTTATCTAAAATTTTATAAACAGGAGCATGGAGGAAGACATGAGGAGACAAGGAATGGATAAGGCCTCTTGCACACGTGTGGGGGTTGGGAACCCGGGAGAATATTGTGCATCAGAGCTCATCGGGTGTCAGTCTCATGCAAGGATCTCCAATCCAGGGCAACAGAGAAGGGAAGAGGAGCCCACATAGCATCAGACAGTGGAAATCAGTGCAGATTAGGTCCACGTGGGAGTCTCAGACCACAGCATCCCAAGGAAAGAGCAACCCCACTGTTACAACACCAGCTTGGGAAATCTGCTGAGATCTGTGATTGCTAGAGGGGACACAATCTCAGGCTAGTGAAGGGGTCTACTCAGTACTCCCAGCAGTGACTTTGAGTGGCCCTCTATTCACTGGAAGGACTTTACACAGAGAGCTAGTTTGAGTCTAGAATATATACAGCTTGAGAAAGAGGACCAGTCTTGCCTACCAGGAGCATTTGGGCAGTGTCCTTCCCTCTACCTGTTGAGCTGCTTGGACTGAACTGTCCTGTTGTCTCCTGAACAGCATTGGGCTGAAAATTCGGCCCCATCCTACTTGGTTAAATAGCATTTGGGAGTGGGACATTTGGCCCCTTCAGAACCTGCATAGAGCTTAGAATTTTGGCTGTTCCCTCCATGGCAGGCACACACATAGAGATTGGAGTGACAAGCAGTCCTGATTGTCCTGATTTTTAAAAATCTTCTTCTGCTTGGTTAGGTGGCACAGGAGTGTCAGGGAACTATGCAGTGCTGGGTTTTTGCAACTGTTTTCTGGGCGGGCTTCTGTCTGGGAGTCAGACAGGCTTGTTCTGGGCTCTACAGCTGCATTACAGGGAAATAGATTCAAATTACCCAGTAAGTTCAGGCTATACAGCCTTGGGAAGGGGGCGAATTTCAGCTTCTCTCTCCTACAAGTTGCAAGCATCCCCTGCCAGACTGTTTGAATCACTCCTTCTGTTCCATGTCCCCCACTGGTCACTGTTCCTTGGACGAGGGAGAACAGCACAAAGTTGGGAGATTGGAAGTGTGGGAGTCTAGACTGATCCAAACTCTGAGCTCCAGAGACCCCACCCACCAGACTACTATGGGCTCTGACCTGGCAAGCGTAGGATAGATGGGAACCATCTCTGACATTAGCTTTCACTTCAGAACCTCCTGGGAGACCTTGGATCAGCCAATAAGTGTCCAGCTTCAGACAACATTGTTGCAGGATTCAACAAGCTACACAAAGAGTGTATCAAAAGGGTGATAACAGCAAGCACAAAATCTGCTGAGTCAAACCCCACTTTTTTCTTTTTTGTCTTTCTTTTCTATTTCATATTTTTACTGTCTTTTCTCTTTCATAATTCTTTTTTAAACAAAATTCACATTCTCTTTATGTTGCAATAAACTCTACAAAATTGACTTTCTTCACCAAAAAATTACAGCAATATTTTCTGTATTATTTCTAGATAACCACAAAACACATTTTTTATGGGTTTTCCAGGTTTTGCTTATAAATCAAGATGAGGTAATAGATATAGAAACAGAATAAAACAGACAAATCAGTTGCCAGTCTCCATGGTTTCTTATCTTGTCTTGATAATAAAACAGAACATGTATCTGCTAAAAAGCTTATGAAGATAGAAGCTCAACAAAGGAATATAAATAGCAAGAACTAGATGGGGAACAACAATGGCAGTCTCTTCCATTCAATCTTTAACTATAACTTGTTCCTTGTCAGATCACTAAATAAAAACAAAATCTACACTGAAATCCTTGTTTGGCAAGCTTATTTTTTTTTCAGTGCCTGGTAATTCCCATAACTGTTCACTACAGATTTTTAATAGCATACTTAAAACTCTTGCTATCCAAAGGTTTGTTTTGAGCTTCACTGTAATGTATGCCTTCCCGCCACATTTCCTTAAAATTTACTTCTTCAAATAACTGATAATTCAATACCTGACAACTAAGATCCACAGTGATGTGTTATGTCATGTCTAAATGACTTAATGAAAAGAGTTCCAAAGTGTCATTAGCAGAGATCATGCAGACATCAAGTTTTTTCCTAATGTTTATGCATTGCTGAAGGTCCCGTGTATCCTTTCTGTGATGAAGGTTGAGAATGAACACTATGAAAATGGGCAACGGTGTCCCAAAGCACACCTGAGGAATACTTAGACCAAAACCCAAGTAACTGAGCTTTGCTTAACATAAATTTTGATATTAAACATGATTTGGATTTAATGGTGGACACTTACCTCAAACTCTATACAACTAACTCAGAGCTTCCTACAGATAATTCAAAAATCATTGAAAATACCTGAGAGACATTTAAAATAGGTTTTCTCTTATATTCGATAGTCAACAAAATCTGTAATTTGAAAACATCTTATACAAAAGCTATAACGTGTACCATAGATTACTTAATCACTGAATATCTTGAGTAAATTAGCCTATTTAAATGCCCCCTGTTTGAACTATTATGTTTTGGAGAACTAATTGTTCTTCTAGAAGATACCATTGAGAATGCCATGTGACACATCTCTTTCATAATTCTTATTTCTCTTTTTCCTTTTCTTACTCTATTTTTCTATTTTCTTATTCTTTTTTCCATTTTCCTATTCTTTATTTTATTTTATACTTATTATATATAGTTTTATTACTATTATCTTATTTTTCTTTCCTTTCATATTCTCTTGTGTTTTTCTTCTCTAATTCATTTTTCTCTTGTCTTTCATTATTCTTTTTTTTTTCTTATTCTTTTTGTTGTTGGTGGTGGTTTTGTTTTTTAAGCTGCTTTTTGATTTGTTTTGTCAACATCTGTACATCAGTTTGCATGACATGGTCAAGGTTGAGCCTCATGGTCAATCTGCCTGAGGACCAAGCCCACCCATAAATGAGACAACAGCAATTAAGAACCAATAAAAACTAAATGGCCTACAGAACACATACAAGGTTCATTTCTAGAACACGCAGTTCAGGAGAGCAAGGAGACTGTACCAATAATTCCCACAGGACACTTATTATGAAATGCTATCCCACCAAGACTGGGAGTCATCATAGTTCTATTTAATACATAGAAGCAAACAGAATAGAAGAATAACACATCTGAAATAAAGAATGCACTGGAAGGACTAAACAGTAGGTTAGATGAAGCAGAAGATCAAATGAGCAAATGATAAGACAAGGTAGAAAAATTATTAATTCATAGCAGCAAAAGAAAAAAACAATAAAATGAATAAACATACTTTAAGGGATCTTGAGGACAATATGAAATGTAACAATATGTGATTCATAATGGTACCAGAAAAGGAGAAAGAAAGGGATAGAGATTCTGTTTAAATAGATGACAGAAAACTTCCCTAACCTGATGAAGAAAAAAGTCACACAGTTGCAGGAAACACAGAAAGTTTTAATCAAAATGAACCCAAAGATACCCACAACAAAACCCATTAATAATTAAAATGACAAAAATTAAAGACAAAGAGAAAATCTTAAAAGCAGCAAGAGAGAAGCAGTTAGTTACCTACAAGGAAGTACCCGTAACCCTGTCAGCTAATTTCTCAACAAAAACATTGCAGGTCAGCAGAGAATGCCATGAAGTATCTAAAGTAATGAAACGCAAAGGTCTGAAACCAAGAATTCCTCTATCCAGCAAGGCTAACTTTTAAAATTGAATGTGACATAAAGAACTTGTAAACAAGAAATAATAAAGGAGTTCATTACCACAAAACCAGCATTTAAAAAAATGTGAAAGGAAGTGCTCTAAGAAGAAGAAATAGAGAGAGGAACTTAGGCATAAAAATAAATATGGTACTAAATAAGTATCCATCAATAATGACATTAAATATAAATGGATTAAATGCTTTAATAAAAATACATGAGAGTAGCTGAATGGATAAGAAAATATGAACCTCATGTACATTGTCTACAAGAGACCCCTCTCAGAACAAAAGATTTACATAGGATGAAAGTGAGGGGTAGAAAAAAAATATTTGGAAAATAAAAAAAATGGAAACAAATTTAAAAAGCTGGGGTATCAATACATATATCTCACAAAATAAACTACAAAACAAAGGTCATAACAAGTGACAAAAAAGTCCATACATAATGCTAACGGAATAAATCCAACAAGAGGACATAACCTTTGTAAACATAAATGCAACCAATATAGAAGCAACTGAATAGATTAAAAAAAAACCCCTATTGGTGGACAATAAGAGAGATTGATAGCATACAGTCAAAGTATTGGATTTAACACTCTACTGACATTACTGTATAGATCTTTGAGAAAACAATCAACAAGAGAACAGCGAACTTAAAGGATACACTAAATTGGATAATTTAATTGATATTTACAGAACATTCCATCCCAAAGCAGCATGATATCATTTTTTTCGAAATCACATGGAATATTATCAAAGATAAATGACATTTGAGGACACAAATTAAGCTTAACAAGTCCAAGAAGATAGAAATCATTAATCATCTCCACAGAAAACAATGGAATGAACCTAGAAATAGACTGTAATTAAAAAAAACAAACCTAAAAGCATTCAAACACATGGAGACCAAATAGCATATATTAACCTTGCAGAGATTGTGGTCAAAAACATTACTTCGCAGACAACTGTAACTGAACAACAATAAAGTAATAAAAAATTACTTCATATATTGCATGTGTCCAAGAGACACATACTTTAATAGTATGTATCAAAATGAAAAAAATAAAAAATAAAAACACTGCAAATTTGCATTTATTATATTTATATAGTAAAATACATAATTTTTAAAATTTATTTTCAGTTACAATCTATAAAATTTTAAACAAAGAAATATAAAAACCAAGAATAAATGTTTTTCTTTCCTGTCTTATTTTTTAATATTTTAATTTAAATTTTATTTCTTTTAATTTAATTTTATTGTCATTCATACAGTTGTCTGCATTTTCCCCCCACCTCAGCCATCCTTACATCCCTCCCTTGATTCCACCCCTTCTTGGTTTTGTCCATGTGTCCTTTATAGTGGTTCCTGAAATCCCTTCTCCCTTTCCCCACATTATCCCCTGTGATCTCCCCTCTGGTTACCGGTATTGGCATGAGAACAGACACATGGACCAATGGAGCAGAATAGAAAGCCCATAAACAAACCCAGGTCCTTATTGGTCAATTAATATTTGACAAAGTGGGAAGAAGCATAAAATGGAGCAAAAATAGCCTCTTCAACAAATGGTATTGGGAGATCTGGACAGCTACATGTAAAAAAATGAAACTCGATCACCAACTTACACCATATACAAAAATAAATTCAAAGTGTATAGATAACTTACATATAAGTTATGAAATTATAAAAGTACTAGAGGAAAATGTAGGCAGGGAAATCTCAGATATTCCATGCAGCAATATTTTCACTGATTTGTCTCTTAGAGCAAGGGACATAACAGAAAGAATAAACAAATGAGATTTCATTAAAATAAAATGCTTCTGCATGGCTGAAGAAAACAGCATTAAAATGGAAAGAGCACCAATGGTATGGGAAAACACATTTACCAATGATACCTCAGACAAGGGCTTAATCTTCAAGATACATAAAGAACTCACACAAGTCACTCCAAGAAAACAAACAACCCTAGTAAAAAATGGGCAAAACCTGAACAGACACGTCTCCAAGGAGGACATATAGAGGGCCCAGAGACATATGAAAAGATGTTCAGCATTGCTAGTCATCAGAGAGATGTAAATTAAAACCACAATGAGATACCACTTCACACCAGTCATAATGGCCATCATAAACAAATCAACAAACAACAAGTGTTGGAGAGGAGGTGGAGAAAAGGGAACTCTTCTGCACTCTTGGTGGGAATGCAGACTGATGCAGCCACTGTGGAAACAGTATGGAATTTCCTCAGAAAACTGAAAATGAAACTGCCTTTTGACTGGGCAATTCCATTGCTGGGATTATATCCTAAGATCCCTGAAACACCAATACAAAAGAACCTATGCATCCCTATGTTCATAGCAATGCAATTTACAATAGCCAAGTGCTAGAAGCAACTAAGTGCCCATCAGTAAATGAATGGATCAAAAACTATGGCATATAGTTTTGCCATACACAATGGAATATGATGCAGCAGAAAGAAGGAAGGAGCTCCTATCCTTTGTGACAGCATGGATGGATATGAAGAACATTATACTTAATGAAATAAGCCAGGCAGTGAAAGACAAATACCATATGATCTCACCTTTAACAGGAACCTAATCAACAATACAAACAAACAAGCAAAATGTAACCAGAGACATCAAAATTAAGAACAATAGTTTTTCTTTTCAAATAGAAGAAATATCAATATTGCTAAAAAATACAACCAGAAAAAGGCTTTAACATTAATTAAACAATATTGCTATGCTTAAGGCATACTTTTCACAACACTTGCAAATATATTTTAATAAGCAACTTGTTTTGGATGCATAGCACCTAACACAAACACATTGTTTTTTCTGCTTGTAGGGGAGATGTATCTATGTCATCATTAGAATTTCATTCAATTTATCCTTAAAATTGATGAAGTTTCAGGTGTAAAGACTTAGGAACACCTGTGAAAATTTGTGAACAGCTTTTAATTTGTTATGACACTAACTGCATTACAAGATTTCTAATAAATATTCTGTGCCTTATTTTCACATTGCTGTTCAGCATATGTATAGTCTGAGGATTTATTCCTGTAATATTAAAAACTCTAGCCAGTCTTCTTGAGTCTTCACTGTACTCCTTACAAGTCACTTTGTGCTGAAGCTGATTCTTCCATCTGTCCAAGGTTATAAGTCCTCTCTCTCAATATTGTTCAGGTGTAGAACATAATGATAGTCCATCTTTTGGTGTTCCTGGCCACATTATTTACACTTGTCATTTTGTTCACAATGTCAACTCCTGACTTCGTTTGGTTGTAATATTCTACTATGTCAGGCTTTTGTGAATCTAAATTTATGTTGTTATTGAAAAGCATTCCCCTAGAGCAAGGGACATAAAGGAAAGAATAAACAAATGGGATCTCATCAAAATAAATAGTTTCTGCACAGCTAAAGAAAACAGCATTAAAATGAAAAGAGAACTAACCGTATGGGAAAATATATTTGCCAATAATACCTCAGACAAAGGTTTAATCTCCAAAATATATAAAGAACTCACATGACTCCACTCTAAGAAGACAAGCAACCCAATAAAAAATGGGCAGAGGACTTGAACAGACACTTCTCCAGGAGGACATACAGAGGGTCCAGAGACATATGAAAGGATGCTCAGTATTGCTGGCCATCAGAGAGATGCAAATTAAAACCAAAATGGGATACCACTTCACACAGGTGAGAATGGCCATCATAAACAAAGCAACAAACAAGTGTTAGAGAGGTTGTATAGAAAAGGGAACCCTAGTGCACTGTTGGTGGGAATGCAGACTGGTGAAACCACTATGGAAAACAGTATGGAATTTCCTCACAAAACTAAAAATGGAACTTCTTTTTGACCCAGCAATTCCACTGCTAGGATTATATCCTAAGAACTCTGAAACACCAATACAAAAAAAACTTATGTACCTCAATGTTCATAGCAGCACAATTTACAATAGCCAAGTGCTGGAAGCAACCTAAGTGCCCATCAGTAAATAAATGGATTAAAAATCTATGGTACATCTACGCAATGGAATTCTATGCATGGAAAGAAAGAATGAGCTCCTATCCTTCGCCACAGCATGGATGGAACTGGAAAGCATTATTCTAAGTTAAATAAGCCAAACAGTGAAGGACAAATACCATATGATCTCACCTTTAATAGGAACCTAATCAACAAAACAAACAAGCAAGCAAAGTATAGCCAAAGACATTGAAATTGAGAACAGGCTGACAGTGATCAGAAGGGAGAGGGGAGGGGATAAAGGGTGAAAAGAGTGAAGGGTTTACAGGAACAATTATAAAGGACATATGGACAACAACAAGGGGGGTGGAAATAAGGGAGGGAGGCGGGAAGGGCTGGGGCGGTGTGGTGGAGTGGGGGGAAAAGGCAGAAAACTGTACTTGAACAACAATAAATAATAACATTAATAATAATAATAATAATTAATAATAATAATAATAATAATAATAATAATAATAATAATAATGAAATGCATGCTTGAAACTAAAATTACTTTTTTCCCCATTTTTGGTATGAGATACAAGTTTTTAATCTGCACCAAAACAAGTAAGTTGGATTTTTTGGTCCTATTTTTAGAAGACACATTTTCAGGGAGTAGTTGTGGTTTATTCTTATGAATATTAACTACATATGAAAGTCACTTCTTTTTCAAGTCAGAGATAATATTTATATCATTGAAATGAGAGAACAACAAGATGGTAGAGGAGTGAATGAAAGCCACTCTAATCTCTTCCCAGGACAAATCTGGAATTACAACTAAATTGGGGAGAAATCACCCAGATCAAACACCTGAACAATATTGAGAGAGAGGACTTATAACCTTGGACAGATGGAAGAATCAGCTTCAGCACAAAGTGACTTGTAAGGAGTGCAGTGAAGACTCAAGAAGACTGGCTAGAGCCCACAGGTGGCAGTGCTCGGGGGATAATTAAGCAACTGGTGGGATCCCCTGGAGAAGTGTAGGATCTAAAACCTAAGCTGGAATTCCCAGCCTAAAGCCCAGAGCCCAAAAAGTACACAGAAAACAACCAGCAGCACAGAGCAACATGGTTGTTCTCTGCCAGAGATGGACTGCTGGAGACACAAAAGACCATATAAATGTCTACTGCACAATTTTTCATTTGTAGGGACATACACTGGGCTCCAGCAAAGATGGGACTGAGTGGGCTACAGTATGCTAAGGAGAGACTGGGGATGGAGGCTTTGGGGAGAAAGCTGAGAGAATAAACCCTAGGATTTCAGTGCTGAGTCATATCCATATGGCAGCAGGCACCCTGCTCAGGCAGAACACTCCCCTGAGGGCAACAACATCCTGAAGGGAAACAAAAGCCATAAAACCACAGGAGGGATTCTGCCCTACCCTATGGTGCTTTAAACTGACTGCTGAGTGTAGAGTGACTAGGCTAACAACTGAAGGAGACAACCAAAGACAGTAGATCCCTGGCAGTCCCAAACAGACTGCCTAAGGTCAGATGGAGTCAACATCTGACATTGCCAGAGTCAGATCCAGAAAGAAAAAAACAGTGGTAAATACTAGAGGCTACTGAGATGAAATCCACTGTGGTTTTCTCCATGATTTCTGACATTTTTCCTTCCTGCATAGCTTTTTAACATTCATTTCTTGCCCACGAAGTTTAGTCACTAGGTTTTGTACTTTAGCTTATTTCTCTTCTTTTTTATAATAGACAATATCTTTACACCCTTATTAATACTGATTCATTTGCTGTTGATAGTGGGGTTGCTGGGGGAGCTATTTTTGTGGATGTGGGATTGATTTCTGGGATTTGTGGTTTTGTTCTGGCAACACCAGTGCAACAACAAACGAGGCATAGTAGGCAGAGTGAACCTCAGTCAATGAGCTGGAGGGAAGGACCCACCAAAGAATGACCCAACAACAATCAAACCCCAGTTACATCCAGAGAGCAAACAAATGGCGTAAAGTGCATTCCAAGATCATTAAGCTCAGTAGATCAAGGAGACTGCACCACTAAATCTCACAGGTCTCCTACCATAGAAGTTCACACCACAAACTCAGGGACTAAAAAAAGATCAATTTATGAAGCAGAGGCAAACAGTAAGAGTATCACAAATGATGGGAAGACAAAGATGCAACCTCCAAAGGAAAGGAAAGGAGGAATGCTCAGAATGATTGCTAAATGAAATAGAGGCAAGTCAACTATTGATATTGAGTTCAAAACAATGGTTATAAGGAAGATCAATGAGGTCACTGAGAATTACCAAAAACTACATGGAAGTTATGAGGAATTCACTGTGAATTATGCCAGCATTGAAAAAGGACATAAAAACAATCAACAAGAGCCAAAAGGAAATGAAGAATACAATTTCTGAATTGAAGAACACAGTACAAGGAATCAAAAGCAGGCCAGAGGATTGAGTCAGCAAGCTGGATGATAAGGTAGGAAAAAACTTCCAGGAAGAGCAAGAAAGGGAAAAGACTCAGAAAAAAATGAAGAGGGATCTAGGGAACTGCAGGACAGTGTAAAACTTAATAATATCCTTGTAATAGGTATACCAGAAAGAGAAAACGAAGAGCAAGGGATAGAAAACCTGTCTGAAATAGTAATGATGGAAAATTTCCCTAATTTGATGGGAGAATAAGTCACACAAGTACAGAAAGCAGAGAACCCAATCAAGAAAAAGCCAAAGAGGCCCACTCCAAGGCACATCATAATTAAAATGGCAAAATTCCAAGGCAAAGAGAGAATCTTAAAGGCAGCAGGAGAGAAACAGGAAGTAACATACAAGGGTGCCTTGATAAGTTTAGCAGCTGACTTCTCAATGGAAACTCTCCAAGCCAGAAGAGAATGGCAAGACATATTCCAAATAATAAAGAACGAAGGCCTGCAACCAACACTACTCTACCCAGCAAGGGTTCTCTATTAAAATGGAAGGCAAAATAAGGAGTTTTCAAGGCAAAAGAATTATGAAATAATATACCTCCACCAAACCAGCTCTGCAAGGTATGCTAAAGGGGCTGCTTTAAGAAAAGGAAGAAAAAGAATGAGAGAGAGAGGAATACAGGTATGAAGGGAGTAAAATAGCAATGAATAATTACCTATCAATAATAACATTAAATGTAAGTGGATTAAAAGCTCCAATCAAAGGCATAGGTTAGCTGAATGGATAAGAAAACACTACCAGCACATGTGTTGCCCACAAGAGACCTATCTCAGAACAAAAGGCCTACACAGGCTGAAAAGGAAGTGTTGAAGAAAGTATTCCAAGCAAATGGACAGGAAAAAAAAAAGCTAGGATAGCTATATTTATGTAAACCAAAATAGACTTCAAAACAAAGGCCCAGAAAGAGACACAGAAGGACACTTCATAATACTCAAGGGAAGAATCCATCAAGAAGACATAAACATTATAAACATATATGCACTCATCATAGGAACCCCTAAATATATAAGGAAAATATGGTAGGACTTCAAGGAACATATGGACACCAATAAAATTATACTAGGGATTCTAACACTCCACTGTCAAAAATGGATAGAACTTACAAAAAAATATCAGCAAGGATATTGAGGCATTAAACAATGCCCTAGATCAAATGAACTTAACTGATATATATAGAGTCTTTCATCCGAAAGAAGCAACATACACATTTTTTTCACATGTACATGGAATATTTTCAAAAATAGACCACATGATAGGACACAAAACAAGCCTCAACAATTGAGGGAAAATTGAAATCATGTCAAGCAATTTCTCAGACCAGAAGGGCCTGAAATTAGAAACCAAACTCAACAGAAAACTCAAAAACACTCAAATTCGTGGAGATTGAATAGCATACTATTAAATAATGAATGGTTTAATAATGAGATAAAAGAAGAAAACAAATGTTTCTGGAAACAAAAAGGAAAAAAATGAACTCACAATAGTCCAAAACTTATGGGACACAATGAAGGCAGTCCTGAAAGGGAAGTTCATAGAGATAAGAACTACCAAAAAAGGTAGAAGCATTTAATATAAATAACCTAACCCTACACCTACAAGAACTGGAGGAACAACAATGAACAAAGCCCAAAGCAAGTAGAAATAAGGAAATAATCAACATCAGAGAAGAACTAAATGACAGAGAGATTAAAAGAACAATTCAAAGGATCGATTAATCTGGAGCTCGTTCTTTCAAAAGATAAAATCAAAAAGCCTTAAAGCAGACTAGTCAAGAAAAAAAGAGAAAGGGCCAAAATTAACAAAATCAGAAATAAAAGAGGATATATTACAATGGAAAATACAGAAATGCGAAGGATTTTAAGAAATTACTATGGACAACTATATGCCATGAAATTTGAAAACCTGGGAAAATGGACAACTCTAGAAAAAATGTAACCTCCCAAAACTTAATGAAGAACCATAAAGCCTGAAAAGATTGATAACAGCAGGTTAAATTGAAGCAATTATTAAAAAAAAAACAAAAACAAACAAAAAAAAAAAAACCTGACAGCAGACAAAAGCCCTGGACTGGATGGTTGTCACAGGAGAATTTTATAAAACACTTAAGGAAGAGCTAACAGCTATTCTTTATAGACTATTCCAAAAAATCCAAGAAGGAAGACTCTCAAAGTCTTATTCTGAAGCCAACAATATCCTAATCCTACGACAAGATAAAGACACAACAAGAAAGAAAACTGCAGGCCAATATCTCTGATGAACATAGATGCCTCAACAAAGTACTGGCAAACTGCATCCAACAATACACTGAAAAGATCATACACTATGATCAGGTGGGATTCATCCTAGGAGTGGAAAGATGGTACAATATTCCCAAATAAATAAACGTAACACATCACACAAACAAAAGGAAAGACAGATATCACATGATCATATCCACAGATGTGGAAAAAACATTTGAAGAGTTGCAGCACCTATTTATGATAAAAAACACTCAGCAAAGTGGGAATAGAGGGAGCATATTTCAAAATAATAAAAGCCATATACAAGAAACTGGGAGCCAACATTATACTCAATGGGCAAAAACTAAAATCTTTCCCACTAAGATCAGGAACAAGACAAAGATATCTGTCCTCACTGCTTCCATTCAACATAGGATTGAAAGTCTTAGCCAGAGCAATCAGACAAGAAAAATAAATTAAAGGCATCCAAATTGGAAAAGTGGAGGCAAACGTGTCATTGCTTGCAGATAACATGGTAGAGTACGTAGAAAGTCCTATAGATTCCACACAAAAAAACTACTTGACCTAATAAGTGAACTTCACAAAACAACAGCATAGAAATATTCAGAAACTGAAGGCATTTTTGTACACTGACAGCAAAATGTGAGAAATGGAAATCATGAAGAAAATTCCTTTTGATATAGCAACAAGAAAAATAAAGTACCTAGGAAAAATCCTTACTAGGAGGTAAAAGACCTGTATACAGAAAACTACACACACTGAAAAAAGAAATTAAGGAATACACAAACAAATGGAATTATATACTATGTACTATATAGTATATACTATATATTATGGATTGGAAGAATTAACATCATAAAAATGTCCATATTACTCAAAACTATTTATAAATTCAATGCAATTTTCATAAAAATACCAATGACATATTTCACAGATATAGAACAAACATTTCAAAAGTTTGTATGGATCCATTAATGACTCCAAATAGCCATGGCAAATTTGAGAAGGAGCAAAGTAGGAGGGATCACAATACCTAATAACAAACTATATTACAAGGCCATTGCAATCAAAACAGTCTGGTATTAGCATAAGACCAGACACATAGATTAATGGAACAGAACACAGGGCCCAGGTATAAATTCAAGTCTCTATGGTTAATTAATATTGAAAGAAGAGGGAAGAAGCATAAAATGGAGCAAAAATAGCATCTTCAACTAATGATGTTGGGAAATCTGGGCAGCTACATGAAAAAAACTGAAACTCAGCCACTAACTTACACCATACACTAAAATAAATTTAAGATAGATAAAAGACTTAATATACATTGTGACACCATAAAAGTCTTAGAGGAGAACGTCAGTAGTAAAATCTGAGATATCCCATGCAGTAATATATTCACTGATATGTCCTTTAGGGAAACGGGCATAAAGTAAAGAATAAACAAATGGGACCTCATCAAAATAATAAAAAAAAAAAAACAACTTCTGAATGGCTAAAGAAAACATCAGCAAAATGAAAAGGGAATCAACTGTATGGGAATATATATTTGCAAATGATAACTCAGACAAGGTTTGATCTCCAAAATATATAAAGAACTCACACTACTCCACTCTAGGAAGACAAACAACCCAATTTAAAAAATTGGCAAAGAATGTGAACAGATATTTCTTCAAGGAGCACATAGAGAGGTTTCAGAGACAAATGAATGGGTGCTCAGCATCGCTAGCCTTCAAAGTGATGCAAAGTAAAACCACAAAGTTACAACTTCACACCTCTCAGAGTTGCCATCATAAACAAATCAACAAGCAACAAATGCTGACTAAGTTGTGGAGGAAAGGGAACCCTAGTACACTGTTGGTGGGAATGCAGACTGGTACAGCCACTGTGGAAAACAGTACGGTATTTCCTCAAAAAAACAAAAATGGAACTGCCTTTTTGACTAGGCAATTCCATTGCTGTGATTATGCCCTAAGAATCCAGAATCACCCACTCATAAGGACCTGTTCATCCCAATGTTGGTAGCAGCACATTTTACAATAGCCAAGTGCTGGAAGCAACCTAAGTGCCCATCAGTAAATGAATGAATCAAAAAACTTTTGTACATTTACACAATGGAATACTATGCAGCAGAAAGAAAGTAGGAGCTTCTACCCTTCATGACAGCATGGATGGAACTGGAAAGTATTAGCTTAGTGAAGTAAGCCACAAAGTGAAAGACAAATACCATATGATCTCACCTTTAAGTGGAGCCTATTCAACAAAATAAACAAGCTAGCAAAATATAACCAGAGACATTGAAATAAAGAACAAACTGACAATAACCAGAGGGGAGGGGTGAGAGGATAATAGTGGGGACAAAGGGAAGGGTGATAAAGGAACATGTATAAAGGACACATGGACAAAGCCGAACAGGGTTGGTTCAAGGGTGGAAGGCAGGGATTGGTGGGGCATGGGGAGTGGTGGAGAGTAATGGAAACAACTGTACTTGAAGAACAATAATAAAAAAAGGAAACAAAAGAAAGAAAGAAAAAAAGGATTTATATCAGTCAACCACTATCTGCTGTAATATTATGTTCTGATGAATAAGTGGGTTCTTCAAGTCTCTTGATTATGTCTGCTGTTTTATTAATACCCAATTAAGGACTTCTGAGCTGCTTAATGCTATATATTTCAAAATTTCTCATATAAAAAACTTTTTAATTAACCACAGCAAACACTTTTATACCATATTTACTGGGCTTAAACCTACACTTGCCTCTAAATCCAGGTAACATTTTTCTATTCTTACGTTCTATCCCATAGAGTAACATAATTTACAATTGTCTAAAAGTGCTACAAAAAATGTCTCTCACATCCACTAATCTGTCCACTTTCAGGTGTTCTATGTAAGTTTCTCATCAAACCTGATAGAATTATGAATAAATCTAAATCTTCATAAAATATTATAAGTCTAAAAAGTTCAATCTCATTACCATCTGTAGCCCATATATTCTGCAAATTTAACTGATTACTGTGATGTAAAGTAGATGGATATAAGAGGCTTAAAATAGTTTCACTTGGGTTTTGTCTATTCATTTATCATACCTTGCTCCTGAAAACTAGCTCAGGATAGAATTGATATGTTTATTTGTTATAATAAGACTAGGTCTAAAATATTTATTTATGTTTTCTTTTTTATTGTTGTTTAATTACAGTTGTCCCAATTTTCCCCTCATTACCCTGCTCTACCCACTCCCACCTCCCACATCCAATCCTTGTCCTGCCCCTTGTCTTTGTCCTTGGGTCCTTCATACATGCTCCTTGAGTTGTCCCTCCCCCTTCTTTCCCCCATTATTCTTGTCTTCCTTTTCCTCTAGTTACTGCTGGTTTGTTTTTTTTATTTTCATGTCTCTGTTTTTTGCTCAGTATATATAAAGAACTCACACAAATCCACTCCAGGAAACAAATAATCCAATTAAAAATGGGCAAAGTACCCGAACAGACACTTCTTTGAGGAGGACATACGGAGGGTACAGAGACATGTGAAATGATGCTCAGCATCACTAGCCATCAGAGAGATACAAATTAGATATAAAGTATTTGTGATAAAACAGCTCTGAGCTGTCTTGGTGTGTGTGTGTGTGTGTGTGTGTGTGTGTGTGTGTGTGTGTGTGTGTGTGTGTGTGTGAAGTTGACACAAAATATTCTGGGACTGTTTTCTAATGAGTTTTCTTTTTGGATTTTTCCTCTATTTTGATTCTTTATCCTTTAAAAAACCCTCCCCATTCATGTGTAATTCATCTTCACTTTTTTCACTAGAAATATCTCACTCAATATCTGAATCTTCTGAATGAACTTCCACATAGTATTCAGCTTCTAAATCACTTTTATTTTCACATTCAGCTCTGTCATTCTCATCAGCTGGCTCAAGTGGAATTCACTCAAGTTTTTCAACATCTCTTGGATTATTGAATCAATATATTGTTCCAGCCATTTTCGATGATAAATGAAAAATAAAAACATACCAGTGACTTTGAAATTAGTGAAATGGCAGGGGTGGGGAGGGGTGGGAGAAGCTACACTAACACTGACTTTGAAGTTCATGGTATCTCTCAGATACAATTTACTATCTTTATCATGCACCCTCATGAAACACATGCTATAACCAAACTGATGGCTTAAATGTCACGGCTTAATATTAGTCATGTACAAATGTGCAGCTAGTCATGATCTTTAACCTATGTAACAATATTTAATGAAAGAGTTTGTGTCTATCAGATAAGCTGCAACCTCTTCAGGGTTAATCCATTTCCCAGTTAGAAAAAAAAAGTACAGCTCTCTGCCACCACTACAAAAACAGAATGCTATATTTCCAAAGACTGCTGACATACTAGAGTAATGCAAAAATAACAATAAAAGCAAGACATTTGGGGGGTAAGGTTAGAACTGTAATCTTCGAGTTATCGCAGGATAAAAGCTGCAGCTGCAAGTGCCACTGGAGAGTATCCTCAGGGCAAATGTGATATGGGTTAAAAAATGAATGAGTTACCAATGATAAAAAGGAAGAAATAAAAAATTACCTGGAAAAAAATGAAAATGAACAGACAACAATCCAAAATCTCTGGGACATAGTGAAAGTAATCCTAAGAGAGAACTTTGTTACATTATACACCTACCTCAAGAAGCAAAACAAATCTAAAATAAAAAAAAAATCTAATAATACATCTAAAGGAACTAGCAAAAGAAAAACAAGAAAGTCAGAACAAGTAGATAAAGGAAATCATAAAAGACTGTAAATAAATGACATTGAGACTATGAAAATGATACAAAAGATCAATGAAAGCAAGAGCTAGTTCTTTGATAAAGATAAGCAAAAACAATGAACCTTTAGCCAGACTCATCAAGAAAAAGAGAAGACCCAAATAAATAAATTCAGAAATGAAAGAGATGAAGTAACAACTCACATACAGAAATACCTACAGGAGTGTAAGAATATACCATTAATAACTGTCTGCCAACACATTGAGCAATCTTGGTGAAATAAGTTCCTAGAAACAAAGAATCTTTCAATTCACAATCAGAAATAATCAGAAAGTTGAATAAGCCAGTAACAGCTCATGGAATTGAAGCAATAATCAAATAATCCCCAGCAGACACAATTCCTGGACTGGATGTATTCTCAAGAAAATTTTACCAAACATTTAAAGGGGAACTAATACCAAAGAAGAACTAATACCTCAAATGCCTCCAAAAATTCAAAAGAAGGGAAGAACTTCTAAAAATGTTTTCTGAAGCAAGCATTATGACTTCTAAAAATGTTTTATGAGGCAAATTCAAAAACCATGTAAAAGCACTGTAAAGATAATCAATTATAGATCAATATCCCTGATTAACATAAATGCTAAAATTCTCACAAAATATTGACACATGGGAGGTGGAGAGGATGGTGGCGAGATAGGAGGAACACAGTTTACGTCCTCCTACCCACTGGTTGATTTTCTGAGGAACGGGGCGAAAACGCAGCAGTATTCCAACATATATGATGATTGATGCCCAAGATTACAGGGGAATTTGAACATTCATATGGTAAGCAGAGTGCATCGGAAGGAAAGGGTCCCCATCGGGACAAGCCCGGGGAGCGGGGTGGGGCTTTGGTCCCAGACCCGGCAGCCACCCGGATCGGACGCAAGATTCTTGGGGAGGGAGCCAGATTAGGATTTGAGAGTAGTCAGATGCTTGTTTTGTCTGGCGAGAGTAAATAGGTAGAATTTTTCAGAGAGGAAAAACAGTGGCGCTATGTGACTATTTGGAGAGGCTCCGCTCTCAACAGTCGCGAGGTCGGGTGCGTGACCCGGGATCGGTGCATGACCCGGGATCGGTGCGCATCGGTAGGCGACCGGGATCGGAGGCCCAGGGAACTCAGCCTGTGTCACGGAGGGAGAGCAAGGTCGGCCCTTGGCCCGAGGAGGCTGGCGCTTCCACCAAGGGGAATTGGAGCCTGTTTGTATCCGGGGTCCGAGGCCTTTCCCAGCCCATACCAGAAGTATCGGAAACAGCTTGCAGTCAGCGAATCTCTGGCCGAGTGCGGCCTGGGACACCGAACAAGGGAAACCAGGGACCCTGCGCACCCGGGGACCCGCGGACCATTTGTACACAGTTCAAAAATACTGGGGACAGTGCACAATTGGGCCTCTTGGGCGCATAATCCAGGGACAAAGAAGTGAGCGAACACTGGAGCACAGCTCAAAAATACCAGAGAGAGTGCGTGACCAGACCTTTCGACCCGGGGCTCGCTGGCGCACAGCCCAGGGGTAAAGGTAAAAGAGTTCACAGGTGCGCTGAGCTCACACCGAAAGCTGGGGACAAAGAAGTGAGCGAACACAGGCGCACAGCTCAAAAATACCAGAGACAGCGCACGACCAGGCCTTTCGGCCGGGGCTCGCTGGCAAACAGCCTAGGGGCAAAGATAAAAGAATTCACAGGTGCGCTGAGCTCACGCCTACAGCTGGGGACAAAGCCCTAGCCAGCCAGAACAGGCGCACGCAGGCGCGCGCAGCCCGGCAAGACCAAGCAGCTTTGTGAGAATAGGGCAGAAGCATCCTGTTGAGGGGAGCGGCAGTCCAGAGATACAGACCGCACAAATTCTTGATTCAGAGCAGGGGCCAAACTATCCAGAAAGGGCACGGAGAGAACCTATTAGTTAGACCAGCGGAGAAAAAATAGGCAGTGGGAGATTTGCCACTATCAGGTGCACATCAAGATAGTTTGGGCCCAGAAGCACACTCAGGAACTGGGCTGGTGACTGGACAGCAGTGAAGAGTGCACCACAGGAAAGAAGAAAAGCAAAACTGATATCTTCCCAGATGGATGCAGTCTGGCCGGACAGCTTTAAAATCAGAAACCTGGAGGTTTTTTTTTTTCTTTTTTTTGGTTTCTCTGTTTTGTTTTTTGTTAATTCTTGTTTTGTTTTGTTTTGTTTTTGCTTTTTTTAACCTGTCTTCCTCTCTGTCCTTCACCATTTTTTAATTCCTTCTTTCCCCCTTTCCTTTAGTATTCCTAGTCCCCTCTCTTCATACCTCTCTTCTTTTGTTTTTTTTTTTTTTTTTTT
>PVJI01006480.1:0-86130 GCA_004026765.1 Micronycteris hirsuta | reverse complement strand
TACATAAATTAAAGCTATTTTTGCTTTATTCTCTCTATTTTAAGTCCTTCTCTCTATTTTCCCCTTAGGCCATTTTGCTAAATTTGTTTTTCTTTGTTAAATATTTTTTCTAGTTCTAAAAACAAAGTAAACAAATACACCTTGAGTTTTTAACTGAAATTATTTATGCTAATATTAATTTGGGGGAGAGTTGAATTTTTAATTGTAGACTTTCTCATTCAAAAACTTATGTTCTGTTGTTCAGTATTACATATGGTCCTTCAATAGGACTTTCAGGTTTTTTTTACTTTTGTGAATTAAACATTTAATATCATTTCTATGTTTAATTGGTTATTGCATTTGGGAATATGTTTGATAATGTATATATCATCATCTTTTATTATATTCTTTTATTATATACAGTAGTTTTCCCATAGGCTCATAGGAATATAGAAGAAGGAAGAGATTTACTGAGGGAACTGACTTAGGCTTTGAGATATCATGAATGAAAAAAAGATATTTCAAAAAGGAGATTTTGGTCAATAGTGCTACACATTTTCTTTTATTTTTTTATAAATTTTTTTTAAGATTTTATTTATTTTTAGAGAGAGGGGAAGGGAGGGAGACAGAGAGGGAGAGAAACAGCAATGTATGGTTGCTCCTCACATGGCCCTCACGGGGACCCGGCCCGCAACCCAGGCATGTGCCCTGACTGGGAATCGAACCGGGACCCTCTGGTTCCCAGCCTGCGCTCAATCCATTGAGCTACACCAGCCAGGCAATAGTGCTACACGTTTTCATAAGGTAGTTTTATTTTTAATTTTTTTGAGTACCCTTCCTACTGTTTTTCACAGTTGCTGTACCAGTTTGCATTTCTGCCAACAGCGCAAGAGGTTCCCTTTACCCCACATCCTTTCCGACACTTGTTTGTTGTTTTACTGATGACAGCCATTCTGACAGATGTGAGGCATAGTGCGTGAATAGCTCTCCAGTCCACATTTTACCTGTAGAAAGCTTTTAAATTTGTAATGATCAACTTCAAAATGTACGCAACATCTTTTGGCCAATGGACAACTTATGTTTTACATCCAATACTCAACACAATGTGTAACACGACAATGTGTGGGCATTCAGTAGGGTGTGCCTGTATTCCCATTTTCTTCCTGAAGGGTTCCCCTTCTGTGGCGCACATATTCTGTGGGGAGATTTTGTGTCCCAGCCCTACTGAACAAAGGAGTGGTCATGCAGCTTTCTCCAGTCAGTGATATGGTGGAAGTGACCTGTGTAGATTTCAAGCAGAAGGTTTGTGGGCTGATACGTGGTTTTTCATGTTTTGTTTCTCTCTGCCAAAGATTATCCGTATCCCAGATGGAGACCTGTGTCCTGGAAAGAGACCCATGCAGCTGAACCTTAACACTCCTTGACAAAGCCATGATTTGAGTGAAAATTAACCTTGGCTGTCATAATTCACTGAGTTTTTGGGTCACTAGTGTTCCAACTTATTCGAGTTGATTTTGACTAATTAAAGAGTTATAATTACTTATGTTATTGTTTTGAATAAAATTACTTTTTATGTCATACTGAGAATGTGTTTGAGATGGCTGACTCTAACTTAGGTGACCCAGTTTCTGAGTGTATTTGAGTTTTTGGCTCAGACCATTAAACATGCTTTAAATCCACAACCAATATTGTCAAGGCGATGAAGTATCCTACAGGGACATGTTTACCTTGTTTTTCATTTCCAGTGTCTTATATTCTTCCATTGCCAAAGAGACTTGAGACTGACTGATTTCATTTCCACTTTTGTGTCTGGTATGAGATAAAAGTCATAGTTGCTAAAGTTTTCTATAAAAATATAACTGCATTTACACATCTTGTATTACTCTCTAACTCAGTAACATAATTTGTCTTAATTTATTCCTAGAAAAAAAAAAACTTTGGTGAATAAATGAACTAGGATCAATGTGTTCAGTTATGAACTTTAACTTATCTCTAGGCAATTAATAAATATTTGATCACCAGCTGTTTCAACATTGTTTAAGATGAGTCATCATTGCTGTTTGAATTTATAACATTCTGGGGCTGTTAACTTTGGAGCAGGTACCAAGAGTTCCCCATTCGAGAAAGACTTTGACAGCAAATTTTCCCTAATTCCAAAATATCTGCCCTTATTATCCTGACTTGATGTTTAAATTTTAAACTGTCTTGTTTTCTCTGACTTGCCATGTGTGAAAGGTTTATATTGATCGGCACTATACATGCAACTGCCTGGACACACTGCAGTGCCCTGAAGGGCTACCTGTCTTTTGGGTGTACATAATGTGAATATCCCAAAAGAATTTTGCTTGTGCTAAAGAGATTACCACAGCCTTCAAAACTCCAATTTGTATAAAAGTCTTCCCAGGCTTTATTATTGTAGTGTAGTAAAAGAACAACAACCAAGATATAACTTTCATTCATTAATGATGTAGGTCTAGAGATAGGTAGTGAGGGAGATAATAGGTACACTCGTAGGTAGGTAGATAGGTAGACAGACAGATCAGGTAATGTTTATTTCAAATGGATGTATATCGCCTTGTTAAAACTGGGACCATCAGTTTAGAGCTACTTAGGATATCTGTCTTGATTCACACTTTAGGTTAGATAAGATGATAATGAAAACTTGTGATTAGTAAATGGGAAAAGCAGAAACCAACTTTCAATCTAAGGATCATATTTTTATTAATGACCCCCCACTTTTTACAAATGTAGAATCTATGCTATTATTCTCATCTTTATATATTAGAAGTAAGTAACCCTGTACTCTATAAGCAATTTCTTTTCATTTTGAAAAATTACAAAATATTGGAGCTGGAAGCGTCCGTGCTTATCTGGCCAACCCTCTCTGAAACTGAGATGCTGAGTGCCTCGGAGCGAATTCGGGGCGGATCCGGGGGCCTGACTCCCAGTGCGATGCTTTTTCTCCTCTGCATTAACACGTGTCCTGGTGGAGGTTGAGAAACAGAATAATAATAAACTATTGGTTTGCATTTGATGACGGTGGAGGAGTATTTTTGTACACAGTGAAATAATGAAGAGATTTGTTATATTTCACTTGCAATGAGAAAAGCAACTTGGTGGAAGGATGTAAGAAGTTATCTCATCTGTATGCAAATGTGACATGTGGGGGACAGAAGTGACCGGGTCAGGAGGCACAGAACTCATCTCTTAGCTGCACAATCACTGTGACTCTGTGAGAGAAAACATAAACTGGCATACAAATGTCTGTGTTTAGGGCTGCCTTTCTCAGCACATTAGGGTGAAAACAGATTAGAAAAAAAGCAACTCAGGTTAGATATGTCATATCCGATCAGAGGCAGTAAAAGACTAGAAAATTGTAACTCTAGACCCTTAAAGTTTATCATATTTTTTAATCCAGGATACAAAAATCATAGGAATCCTTGACGTCACAACAAATCTAGTTTTACAGTGAAGTGCTATTTTCCTTAGCTGAACACTTGATCAAAAGGCCTTATCTAAACAGTTATAAGTTGGTTTATTTCCTCACATCTAATATTGGAGAAAAAGTATGTATGTTATTTAATTCCAGAGTCCTTAGGAATTCGGAACGAACTAGTTCTGAGGTGGTTACAAAAAAGGTAAAGATACGTGTAAGTTTAGCATTTTGTAAATAACTTAATATGGAGCAGTTTACTGCCTCTGTAAAAACTCACAGTGGTGCCCTGGCCAGTAGCTGGTCGGAGTGTCTCCCATGCCCCAGAAGTTTGCAGGTTTAATCCCTGAGCGGGAGGCGTAGGGGAGGGAGGCCACTGATGGATGTTACTCTTTCTTCCTTCCTCTTTCTTTAAAATCAGGAAGTCATTCCTCAGGTGAGGATTAAAAAATAATAATAAAAGCTCACAGTGGTCCTACCAGGAGCAGAAAGGAACACTGGCAGGGAATCAATAGTATATCTCAGTAAAGGCAACTTTTGTACACTGCCTACCTTTTGAGAAGAAAACTGAATGCTATCTCTAACACATGCTATAAATGTTTCTAAACTCATTGATTTTGATGCCTTTTAGGGCTTCTGCTATTTCTTGTTTGTTTGTTTTACCTCTTCCACATCAGCAAAATGTTTCTCTCTGAGGACTTTCATTCCAGGGAAATAAACAAACAAACAAAAAACTCATTCAGGGCGAGATGGAGTGAATAGGGAGGGTGGGGCCCAGGGGTCATGCCATTTTTGGTCAAACACTGCTGAACACTCAGCACAGTGGGGCAGGTGTGCTTGCTCGTAAATCACCCAGCATGAAAGAGGCAAACACGCTGAAAGTGTCTTAAAAAAAAATTCACTGAAGCCAAATGCAGCCTCTCACAGCAACACCAGCTAATGCAATGATGCAGATGGGTTCCTAGAACACTCATCTAGTGAGGGAGGTCTGTGCTACCAGGGGCCCACCCTGCAGTAGATAATTCTGTGTGTTTTCAGGTCCCCCCTTGGAAGGGTGGGGGTGGGGTTGAGGATAACATTTTTAGCCACTTTTTATATTGATGGTGCTAAATATTGCTGGCAGATGTGATCTTCTCAGGTTTAAATGCTGCTTTAATGATTTGTCTTTAGCTGTTTTTTCTTTGATCCTGAATAATTTCATTTATTTGAGAATGTGTTATATTTTATAACCCAGTGCATCAGTATGTCAGTAACATCCATAATATTAAACTAGGCAAATGTTTGGATAACATCCTACAAACTCTTTTGGGAAATGTTCATGAGAAAAAACGAAACAATTTGATAGTACACCTACAGGTAATATGAAAAATGTAAATTCCTTTCAGTTGTGATAACACTATAAAATAAGCACTAACACATTATTTTCTCATTCTGTGAGATTCTGATTCATGCAAGAAGAAATTTCCATATGTCATGGTTATAACACCTTAAACAGAAATTTATAAAGTTAAAATTGGTATTTTCTGTATAGAATAGTCACAAATATTAGGTAAAAGTTGTCAACCATCTAAAAAGTTATTAAACTGTGATAGTTTTTATAAAGTAGATGAATATATTATATATATTATGGGAATATGTATACTATATTAAGGGTATCATTTTTATTAGGACATTTCAAATTATATTTATAATTAGAGCTACCAATAAAATATACATTATATACATCCATTTCTCTCTCTCTACAGACACACACACACACAAATATATAATACTGTGAGAAAAAATTATTCAGTCTTTAGCAATCTTTTATCAAATACTCTTTGTTTATTCATCCACCCATTGATGTATGAATTGATTTATCTTTTCATCAATATATAGTTATTAAACATGGTTGTGTGCTTTACTATTTCTAAATTTCCCTGATTTTGAATTTATTGAATTTTTAAATTAAAACATCTTATCTCCTCATATATTCATGCCTGCTACATTTCCCAAATCATTTATACACGTGAATTCTTATCTCTAGTAAATTGTCATTAAGAGAACATATTGAATCTTAGTATATTTATTCTTTGCTAGGTCCTGGCAAATCAAAGTTTTTTCATGGTTGGTGGGTTGAAGGAATCAAACTAAATTCAAAATAGACATGAATATTCTTCTGGAGAGATAAAAAGTGAAGATATATCATAGTCATCCATTGACTTATATGGCATTTTCCTAATGGATCCTTTTAACAAATAGTCATTCACAATTTAATCTAGCATTAATGTCTTTCATAATAATTATACATTTAAAATTATATGCACATTCATAGTAGTCCTCAAAAGGTAGTACATATGTATTTCACTTTCTATTGCACTTTCTCTTATAGAGTTTGGTCTGAAATGTAATGCTTTTTATTGCCCTAAGAACTTTTACTAAGAACTTAGTCTGCTATCAAGGTTATTCATTGTAGGTCACTTTTCCGTCCCCACTCCCTTTTTTCGTAGTTCTATTATATATCTTTTTTTATAATTAATCCTTGTGAATAGATTCTTCTTTTAATAGGTGGTGAATTTCAGGTACATTTCTATTCTCAAAATAGCAGAAAGGCTTATTGAGATGATTGTGAAAATGTCCATGAAAAATTAAGCCTTTAAACCTTATAGAGGTGCCTCAGAATTTCTAAGAGAAAGGGCGAGACAGCACTGAGGAAATGCTAGCATTTAAAAGGTATGATTAATTGAAATTTTAGTGAGAGTCAGCAGGGCTGGGTGTCATTCATCACACTGATTTGAAATGAGGGACGTGAGACTCCAAGGTTAGGCAAGGTGAGGTGGAAATTGCATGAAAGCAATGCTTTTCTTTATTCTTTTTAAAATGGAGGTTGTAAACCTACAATAGTCAAAAGAAAGAAGAGGAAGCCTTTAAAGAGGCTACAGTCTATGATATCAAGTCCTATTTTTGGTTCATCTTCTAAATTTATTATTCTTATTCTTATTATTTTAAATGCATCTGAACTTTACAGCAAGAAAAAAAAACAAGAATAGAAAAAAAATATTACTTAACTATCTTAAAGTCATGATACTTTGATAGAAGCCTACAAGCACATTTTTAAAAAATCAAACTGCCTGGTCAAGTATTAGGCTCACAGGAACATGGATGTGGTTGTTGGTCTCTTAGCAGGTCCGGGAATAGCACAGCTCCCTGCTCGTATTTGGAAGTGCTTGAGAAACAGACATAAGAGTTGTGTCTGGAAATCGTGTTTGGGAAAATGTGGCTTGGCCTGTAGAAAAGGCAGCCTGTTATTACTTCATGTGTGAATTGAATGTACCAACAAAGTCACGGGCATTACTAAAAAGCCACTGATCTCCCATTTGGAGACCTGACTGTAAAATTTAGGGAACGGAAGTGAGAAATGTTCTCTCTCTGTAGATAGCTGCCTCCAGTCATAGAGACGAGGGAGAGATCAAGGAGGTTGAGGTGCTCCTTCTTCAAAACTCACCGATCAGATGAGTGATTTCTCCTCCCTGCAGAAGAGCAAGGAAAGAGAGAGAAAAAAAGGGCAGCAATTTAACTGCAGCAAAGTCTCTCCACATGGATACCTGGAGGGTGAAAAATGCATGTATCCCTTTATTATTTTAAAGTCTAGGAAATCTGGAATGAATTCAAACCCATTAACAATTAAATGGTGTGTTATATTGTGTGAGGCAGAGTCACAAGGGAAGATTGTTAATTTAGTTTCTGTCACAAAGATCTAGAATTAACTTCCTCCTGTCAATATTACAAAAGATATAGCGAAGTTTCTAAAAACTGGAATTTATGAGTTGGTTTCTCTGCTTCATTTTTGGGGGGGAATAAAATGTTTGTTTTAATAATTCTTAATGGGGAGGGAAATTTTACCAAAAGAAGAAAAAACCCAAACATTCAGGTGTTAAAATTCCACCAAATGCTAGTGTCTCTAAGTCTTACTATTAGGCTATATTTCTGGAACAATTGGACTGATCTTTCAAGTGTGTCTTTATTATGAGGACCTGTAAGATTAAATGTTGACTGTCTTCCTTGCTTTGTTTTTCATTAAACACCAGGGACTCTACCTTCAAAGAACTCACATTTTGGCAGAAAGGGCACACATAATAAATAAAAATAGTGATAAGTGTCGTGAGTAAAATTAAGTAGTGACAAGTGCTGTGAGGGTCAGAAGGTGGTAGGTGGGTGGGTTGGCATGTCCTGTGCAATGTAGAGCTTTAGGGCAAAGACCTGAGCAAAGCCACGTGTAAGAGCATCGGAAGCTAAGGGAAGAGGAAATGTGAAGGTGCTGAATGGGTGTTGAACGTGCTGGCCATGCTCAAAGGCTGCATGAAGCCCACGTGGCTAGGATGGGGTGGGAAAGAGGAAAGGCAGAAGGTAAATGTGTTAGGGAGCGGCCAAGGGCCAGGTTATATAGAGCATCATAAGGACTTCAGACTTTCTTCTGACTTCAGAAAGAAGTTATTAGAAGGTTTTGAGCTCTAATAACTGGATTTAAATTTCAAAGTGTCACTCTCTGGCTGAAGTATTTAGACTAGACTTTTGGAAAGTATGGGAGGAAGCAGGGATAAAATTCATTAATTCAAAATAATTTGTGTCTACTATATGCCTATTTGAAGAACTGAAGATACATTGGTGAATAAATATGAAAAAGTTCCTGATCTCATAAAACTTATATAAAATAAATATATGATCTACAAAGTGTCACTGTGTAAAAAAAATAACATGGATGTAGGGATGGAAAGTGGTGGAGGTACAGGCTATTCTATATAAACAGTTAAGAAGAATGTTTCAAATAAAGTAACAGTTAAGCAAAAACCAGAAGGACATGAAGATATCTAGGGGAAGAAATCTTGAGAATGTGGAAACACCAAGTGCAAAGGCCCTTACCACGCATGCCCCGGAGATGAAGCTGCATTAGAGTGAATGACAGGGAGTGGTTGAATGAAGTCATGAGGACAGTGAGGGGAGAGGGGCTATAGCATCTTCTAGGCCATGGATTTCAGGCTGAGTGACATTGTTACAGGGTGCAGCCAAGAAATAGGCCCAAACAAGGATTTGTAGTAGGGTCCAGGACTCATGGTGTCCAGGAAATATTAGAGAAATATATAGGATGTCCTCACCCGCAACAAGTCTGAACTGGGGTGGGGGATGGGACATGGAGCAGGGCCATTCAGAGCTGTTTAGTATAGCAGCAGCTCTGCAGCTAACCTCTGGCATGGTCATTTAACATATCTGTAAACTTTAACTGGTTTCATAGATATGTTAAACAGCTGTGGCTATGCTTCCAGCCAGGGGGATGGAAGTGACTTCTACCCAGGATGTAACTGGGAGGCAACTCCCCCTGGACACTGCACCTGCGTGAGAACTTGGAGATGCTTGGCTCCATGCCGTGTGGCCACACCTGCCCACAGTTACCATGGCAGCCCAGAAAAGCTGAAAGAATATGAAGTGCTGGCAGATGTAGCTGATTGAAGGAGGAGTTGGAAATGGGGCTGCAGAGGAAGATTGGCGCGGGGATTTAAACCCAGACATAGCAGCCATGGCTCTCGCTCTCTCTCTGGACCATGAGGCTTTGGAGGAGTGGGGACCCCTCAGCCTGAGAGACAGAGGCAGGACCACATGGCTTTGTGTGGCTCCCTTTGCCACGTGGCCTAGGAAGCAGGAGAGACTTTGCCTGGAAGAAAAGGGGTGAAAGGATTCTTGCTGGTGGGCCATGAGAAGGTGCCACATGGTTTTGGATTAACTGAAGTTTTGGATTAACTGGGGTCTTGGATTAATTGGAGATCGCAGTGGCGACACAGTGGGTGGTGTCAGAACCGAGGATCTGCCTGAATCACTGACTTCTACTTCTTTTCCTGAGATACGGTACCCTGGACTGGGCAAGGGGAGAAGGAAGGTGTGTGTGTTTGTGGGTATTCTAGAGAACTTTAATATTTTAAAGGAGACCTTAAGTCATTGTTCCAAGCCTGTAAAACTTGTAAATAAATAATTCTTTTCCTTTTCACAAGTCTCTGGCATTGAGAGACATCTTTCCATTGGCAGTGAGCCTAACGAACCTGGTGTGGGGTTGGGGTATCGTTGGGTGCCCTGGCCCTTGCTTGATAACAACATGAGAAACTAGTGGAGGCTCTTGAACAGAGGTATGGCATGATCAGACTCACATTGTAAAAGTAATAGTCTGGCTGTTATGTTTAGGATTAATGGTAGAGGAATAAAACTAGATAGTAAGGAGCAAGGGTGTTTTGGAAGTAAAGGGAATTCATGCTTCTCACCTTGGGAAGTGTAGCCCGAATGTTTCATGTTTAAGAGAGAAAAGTTCCAGTGGAACATGGGACGGCAAGCAGGCCCCACGTGTGTGACAGCGGAATTTCCTGTGGGAAATCAGGATAGTCTATTTCTTAGATTTAAAACTTGCTCATGCTAAAACCTCTCTCTCCCTGAATCAAAAGAACTTATGCTAATGCATGCCTAGCTTCCTTAGACCTGTATTATTATTCCTTTTGAGTTCCTCCGGAAGCCTATTGTCTTTTCATTTGCCTATCTATCCTTTTGATGTGCCATCCTGGGCATCTACCACCTAATGTAAATCTACAATCTATGTATAGTTAATGAAGACCATTCAGATGTAATGTGCCCGAGAAAGGACAATAAAAGCCAATCAGGGCTATAGCTCATCGCCTTTCTCTCGTCATGATTGGAGAGGGGTCGTGTGGTCCCGGATTTTCTAGCCCAGTATACTCCGTGTGAATTTATTTACACACCTGCCATGGCATACAAATTCTGTGGGCCAGAATTCGCGATATGGAAGACAGAGATTTATGCTACTCAAATCTCCTTCAAAAAAGGGACTAACTGGCCAGCTGTGAAAAGTGCAGTCAGCTGACAGCGCCGGTTTTTAAGTGAGGTCACATTCTTTTAGGAATGGCCCCAGACAATCGCTGAGCAAGTACCTAGCCGTTTCTACCTAATGTGGGAACCCTTTAATAGGCAGCCTTTGCTTCAGAGCCCGTGATTGGGTTGGCAGAGGCTTTGCCGCGGCAGCATCGCTCTCCAACAGCAGACTCTGCCCAGTCCTGCTTCCTTCCTTTTCCTTTCTCAGGTATTGCTCTCCAATGCACTATTTGCCCTCCTCATTTCATCTCAGTGTCTGCTTCCTGGAGAACCCAACCTATAACAGATGGAAGAAATGGAGTTGAAATAGGAGGCTATTGTGGTAATTCAGGAACGTGATCATGACTGGGTTGGTGTGAGAGGACATCTTGAGAAACAGATTGTCTATGTACTTCGAAGCTGGAATGAGCAGTAATTATTAATGAATTGACTATGGATGTGTCAGAAAGATTGGAGTCAAAGTTGACTTCAGGTTTTTGCCTTGAACAACTGGAAACATGGAGTTGCTGGATTTTTTTCTGCCCAAAATGGAGAAAATTGAAAAAAACATGAGGTGGAGGTTGGGGATGGAGGTTGCTTAGAAAAAAATTGAGTTTGTGTAATATAGGGAACCGTTTCGCATGTCATGGAAATGTAGCTCAGCTCTCACTCGAAAAACCGAGTGGCACATAAGGTTCGACACTCAGGCCCCACGTCCGCGAACAGGTTTTCCCGTGTGGAAATCAGTCCTGCTTTGTACTTAGGCTGCTATGAGGCTTGCTTTTGCTAAAACTCCCTCACCCTGGACTGAGGCTGTGAGGGTTTGCTGCAGCTTCCTAAAATCTGAGCTAAGCCTCCCAGGTATGGAATATAACCAGTCCAACCACTGTTCCCTTTACAATTGCAAATATCCCTCTTCTTTGATGTCATTAGCAACATCCTCTCCTTTGTTGTCCTAAAAAGTAACTATCTAACTCCAACTTGTGCATAGTAAATGAGGGCCATCCTGATGTAATATACCTAGAAAAACAATAAAAGGCCTGTCCAGGCGGGGGTCGTGGCCCTCTCTCTCACTTAGAGAGCGGCCGAGCTGTCCCTGTTTTCTCCACAGGACTTCTGTAGTCCGTGTGCATTTGTTCGCCACAGCAGCCACAACACACGGCATGATAATTTTGCCACATTAAGTTGGATGTATAAGTCTGGATTATGGTGAGTGGTGAACGAGGGAGATGCATAGTTAGAAGTTATCAGCCTATTGTAGGATTTAAGCCATAGGAGTGGATGAGCTAACCCAGGAAGTGAAAGTAGATAGAGGAGAGAGCAGCTGCACTTTAGGGCACTATACAGTTTAAGGACAGAGAAACGAGGAAAAACTAGTTAAGAAGTCTGAAAAGGCAAGGCATAACTACTGAGTTATTTAGAGCATATACAAGGGGCTAACTTGAAAGTAACTTGAAAGTGTTTCAAGAAGGAAGGATCATCTGATTCAGATGTTAAAAGTTATAGTACAATGAAGACATAGACCACCACTAGGTTTGGAGACAGAGGAGCTGATGATCTTGGTAAGGGCGGTTTAGTGACGTGGGGAAGACAAGCCTAGTGATGAGAGTTCAAGAGGAAATGCTGGGTGTGAAAGTGAGACAACGCGAACGCACAGGACAGCTGTTTAAATGAGTTGGGCGATAGCTGGAGGTCGGTGTATTGCTGAAGGTATTTATTTACATGATTTCTATTACTTTAATACACACACATGTACAGTTACACTGTGCCAGACTTTTTTATGTGGTCTGCAGAAATCTAATTTAATATTCATAACAACTCTAGGGGGGAGACACTATTTTTTTTGTTGTGTTTGTTTTAGTTGGGAATTTGAGGACAGATATTAAGTTCAGGATCTGACACAACAAAATGCCCTTTTTATTACAACATCTTTTATTACAAAATCATAAGCATGTAATTCTGTAACATAACAATATCACACTCAAGCACACCATATGACATTTTAGGTGAAATGTTCAAATTTAACTATAAATTATTACGCCCATATTATTGACCTACCAACCACACTCAAGCAGGCATTACTTCTGCCAGCCCCTGTATATTGCCTAAGGTCACACAACTAGTAAGATGTGGTGGTGATAATTCAACCCAGGTAATCTGCTTTCTTCAGAATCAGACCTTCCAACCTTATTGCTATAAAGTACAGGGCATGTGTATGTTGGAGTTTTTATACTGATGGAAGTATTATTATAAGGAAAAAATTAAGAGCAAATTACTTAAGTATGCAAGAAGAGATCTAAACGCAGTGTGTAAAGAGGGCTGGCCGTTGGTAGAAGCTGGGATAAGATCATCCATTGTGAGGACAAGAAGGCTGAATATTTGTGTGCAAATGCTGGTAAGTTTTTAGCTCTGGTGCTAGGAAAATGAGGAAGTGCTCTTCTGATTGCTTTTTATTTACTAGAATAATGTGAAGCCAATCCTTCAGTTTAGAGTGAGAAAAGGAGTAAAAGTGACGGAAGATTGAGCAGAAAATAGAAGGTATGAAATAGTGTTTTTTTTCCTTTGTAGATGGGAGGATGAAATGACTAGGAAAATATGAATGGATTGCCTTGAAGTGGTGAGAGCCTACTTAATATTTGGTGACATAAAAATAAAGCGAGCCCAGTCAGCACATTCTTAGTAACTTTTTTTTTTAAAGCCAGTTCAGCTATGTATGCATATAGGTAAAATAGATGGAGAATGGTTTACAACCAGGTCGGAAGTTTTGCTAGGTGACTGCTATGATGGGAAACAGGGACGATGCCCTTGAAGTTTTATGGAAGGGATCTTGAAATATTTTTTGGTTAAGTGAGGAAATGAAGACGTGCAGGAGCTGATAGATAGTGACGAGTGTGTAAGTCACTGGACTAGAGGTCCTAGTGTTGGCAAATAGTTGCTGGAAATGGGAGTATTAGAAGGAGGAAACCAGCAGAGAGCTGACAACTGCACTTGTAAAGTCAAAAGTAACTTCCAGGATCATTAGAAACTATTACTTTAATTTCTGTTTATTGCAGTTATTCAATCTCAGTGAATAAATATTCTACTGGATTCAATTATCTAAGTTTTAAATTTGGTTTGGTCATGAAAATGCTTCGCTGTCTGTTCAAAATATGAAGTGATTGCATTACATGAATAATTAGTATTCACTGTTACTAATGGTGTAATAGTCAAAGCCATCATTTGTTTATTTTGGTATGTGAAATATAAATATTTAAAAAGTAATAATAACTATAATAATTATATGTAATATTATGAAGCACTTAAAATAGGAATGCACTGCCCAAAGGCCATAAATGTAGTAATTAATTCACTCCTCTTAAATGTGCTAAAGCACTATTTTAACAACTTTGCAGATAAGACCTAGACTTAAAATTGGACAGATACAAAATTCACTCATAAATTTGTTGATTCATGTAGTAGGAAAGTCCAGGGGTTGGTTTTCTAGCACGATTGAGTTAAAGCTCTTCAAAAAGGTTATATAACCCTTAATTTATAATCTTTGCTTCCTTCTGTTACATTCATTCTCAGCATGGCTCTTCCCCAGCACTCCTACCTCCCAAACCTTTCCCGTGGTGGCCCTGGTAACTTCAGACTCACATTCTTATACCTTCTTAAACTTGGTGGAAATAAACATTCTCTTTTCTAATAATTACTACACAAGTCAGGATAACCATGGATAGATGCTGTCCATGAACTGGTTTCTGGTACCAGTGGGATGGAATTCATTGGTTGGCCAAACCTACATCAAGGAGTGGGTAGTATTTGTCCTACCTGAACTTCATGGTTTAAAAGTCCAAAGCTAAGCTATGAACCTAGTCTGGCTGCTGCTACTGCTGGGTCTGGGGGCACATAGCAAGAGGAACAGCTATTGCTTGTTTGAGAGAATTTAGGAAGTTGTGAAGTGTGAGCCAAGACCAGCCATTCATATAGAAATACCACTGTTAACAGCTTGGCTGTGCCCATTAGTTGGGTGAGGTGGAGCCTCAGGGAATCTTCAGGGAGGGATAAATAGTGTTAGCCAGATTGATGTAATCTCAGAGATGGCACTTGCCTGCCAGCTCTGTGGCTCCATGGGGGGTGGGTTCAGAAAAGGAATAATGTCCTCTGCTTGCCTTTCTGTCCGGGAGAAAGCTGTCCGCCACAATGTATTTCAAACAATTTCTACTAGTGTTATCTTTATAAAGCATAAATTTGTTCTCATCATAGAAGAAGGAAATGGCCATGTGTTGGCAATTTTTGTAGCTGAGTGATATGTAAATGGGAATTCATTTTAGTTTAATCAAAATTTGTATATATGAAATTTTCCATAAAAAATAATTCAGAAAACTTGCATCATAACTACAGGATAAGAGAGTAAAAATTCCTTAGTAAAGACAGTGATTTTCAGATACATATTGATGTTAACATCTTTGCCTAGAGTTGAACAGAACCAGGTATTTTGTATCCGGTTTAGATTTCTAATGGCAACCTGATCATTCATAGTAGTAAATCAAATTTCAACATTTCCAGAGAGGAAAACTAAATCATTAAAGGGGAAATAGGATTAGGGAAGAACAAGTAATATAAGAAGTCAAAACAGTGTTTCTATTTCCATCTCGGCTCATATGAATATTGGAATAAATTATTAAACCTTTGAGAACAGTCTCCCCATATGTTAAATTATAGTTATTATTTGTTCCAAACACCACTGAAAATTCCTCCTCCAGTGACATCATCATGTAAGTTCAAGTTTAAGTTAAATAAAATGTGGAACATAGTTTGGTAAAACAAACTAAGCAAAACCTTGCAAACTGACACATGTTCAGGAGACAACTAAAATGTATTAGGGAGAAAAAGGAAAATTTTGTATAATTTAGATAAAATCGAATAATTTAGATCAAGTGTTTACATACAATAATATAGGGTGGCACAAAAGTAGGTTTACAGTTGTGAATACATGAAACAGAGTTTATTTTTATATTATTATTAGTTTTATATTATTATTTATATTATTATTTTTATATTATTATTATTGTATTATTTTCCATATGAACAATCATAAGCCTACTTTGCCCCACCACCCTGTGTAAACATTGCTGACTCTTAGTCCTGGCAAACCTTCAATGATCTTTCATTAGACTGGTTTAAGTGACCTTAGAACCCATATATGACCTTGTGGGATTACTGCAGGTAGTCAATAATGACAATAACTTTTCATTATTGTCCTGCCTTTTGAAAATAAGTATCAATATACCAAACTATAATTTATATGCAATTGTTTATATCTCTTTAAAAAATCTCACCTACTTCTAGAAATTGTTTTGGTATGTTTGCTGTGAGAATAAAATAGAATATTTTATTTGTTGGTTTTACTTCAGTAAAGCTAAAGGAAGAAGATACAATAGAATGAGACTGTGCAACTACAAATTCAAGAAGAAAAAGCCCAACAGTAAGAGAGAAGGAAGCAAGGAGATAACCTTGTCTTGGTTGGTTTAGTTACACTCTTGCTACAAGTCAGGGGACTGGGCTGGTTCTATTATTCAGCGATTCCGTGGATGAAAGAAACTGATTGTATTAAATGCACTATATGTAATCAGTGTTCAGTGACTCAGGAAGTTAACTTACAATACTACTTGGTTTAACACTTAGATATCACAAAGAGAAAAGATAAACATGACTTTGATTTCTAAAATTTTTGTTGGAGTCCATTTTGGCATTTCAAATACAACAAACCATGAAAAGTGACTCCACTCCTACTCTAATTTCACCACTTGTAACAACATTAGGGAGGAAGAGAAAAATCCTGTGCTTTGATCATTAAAATACAGTGTCTACATAAATCGAGCTCTTACAGGATGGAATTATGGGAGTTGATACTTACATAAACACTTTGAGACAGATAAAGCGCAACCTTATCTTTTCACCTTGGACATTTCATAATTCCCACTGTAAGAAAAGCTCTCCCTACCCAGCCTCCTTTGCCTTCTACCCCAATGCTTGAAGAAATATAGAACTTTGAGTAACATGTTTGGTCACCAAACTGCCAGAAATTGGAGTGCAACCCTGTTTATGTACAAATCTGATGGCTATTCTTCGGAGAGTATTCGCTTCATTTGTTATACTCTCTCTGAGAGCAGATGGAGCCCTGAAATGAGACTGTTCTTACTTTTAAAAAGCATATCCCCTCTGGAAGATGTTCTCCTTTTAATGAAGTGAGACATCAAGAGAGAAAAGAATCTTTTATTTGTCTTATGACTAATATACGTGAATGACTGATTTCCTGATATGAAATACATGATTCACGTTTGAAATCATGTTTTGTTCTAAACTGTGAACAATATATTTTGGACTTAAAATATCACCTGTTATTGTCTCCCTTTTAATTTAAATTTTGTTATGATTTTGTGAGTCCTTTTACTCTGCCTACTCCTCTCCCTTTGAGTTGATTGTTTGTGCTTTTTGGCATCCAAAAAAGGCAATTTGGGTAAATCATGGAAAGAATCTTGGTAGATTAGCAGTTCCATCTGATGCAAAATCCTTTTCCTATTCCAAGAAATTAGCAAACTTTAAGATTTCCTGTATCCGTAAAAGCTTTCCAAAACTCCTAAGAATAGCGGCTGCAGGGCAGTGTGATGTCTAACCACTATTCGCAAACATTAACAAAACAGCCATATGATGAGGGCCTTTCAGTTTTGTTAAATACAGTGTTCCAATTAAGAAGTTGGAGCTCTGGGTAAGACACAAGCATTTACTTATCCATTCCTTCATTATTTAATGCAACAAGTATTATCAACAGTGTGTAATGTTGTGTGTTAAAGTGCTAAAACGTATAGATAAGATGCATTGTACTTTATACCATGCGTATACCATAATTAAATCTAAAATATTATTGTCGTGGCAACCAAGGATATTTTTGTATTTAAAAATAGAATTCCAAATAAATGAAAGCCAACTGGCTTTATGAAGCATTGCGTCAGTAGAGGTCCTGCAATAATTTGATAACTGAAAAGGGATGAGAGCGGCTAGCACACTCGCCCAGGAAAGAGCCTGTGAGGGGCCGTTCTCAGCTTTCCGCGGCTACCTCATCACATCCCACCGCTGTGTGTACGTTTTTGGGTAATAGTTGCACTCCATAAAACAGTGACTGACACTCAGTAAATATTGTTAAGTGAGTGAATGGAGCAGTAAATTACCATTGTCAATCATAAATACTCATCAAAAATTTTTCATCAGGCAGCATTTGTGTTTTGGATAAATGGTCTTTCATGCCCAAAATTAAAGGATCAAGTTGACAATCAATCAAACTCATAAATACACCTTTCTACTTCAACATTCAAAATTAGAATATAATTGGAATATATTGGAATAAATTTGGAATATAACAAGATCTATGACATTAAATGCTAGGGTTAACTGAATTTTAATGGTTATATGGTCTTATGCTGAATTTATGAGTTTGTTTTGGTTTTATAGTTATATGAGTTAGCATAAATCATTTATAAGTAACTATAGTTGTTAAATATTGTTCCGCTAGAAGGAATGAGGAAACTAACCTGTCTGGACTCGCTCCCAGAGGCCACTGCAGCTTGTAAATGGCAAAGAGTGACGTTTATTGTGCGTGCATGCATGGACTGGCACCGCCTTCAGGGCTGTGAGTGAGCATGAGGAAGAGTAAATAAAGCTGTTTTACTGTTTACACGATCTACTTCTGTCTCCTGAAAAACACTGGAAGATTTCTTTATTACTTTTTAGTGTTCAGAGGTTGCATAGACTGAGATCAATAGAAAACATTTTTCTTTATTGCTTGATTATATCAGAATATCAATTTGGAAATGGAGATTGAAAGCATTGGAGACATAGCCTAAAGATGAAAGTGCCCCAAATACAATACAGTAATGCAGAATATTTCTGAGCACTAGCTACGAGTCTACCAGAATTATAGGCACTTGGATCCAGCAGCATACACCCCAAAGCGTCTGACCGTATGGGCTAATATCCCTTCCTAGTCGAAGAAGAGAGGAGTGGAAAGATTACTGGAATCGCGATTTGAAATTGTAGTGCCCACTCAGATGCTAACTTTTTAAAAATATATTTAAATTTTTTCTTTATTTTTCAATTCCAGTTGTACAATATTCTATGACTTTCAGGTGTACAACCATGTGATTAGATTTTTATATAACTTCCTAAGTTATCACCCCAGTAAATCTAGTACTCCTCTGACAACATATATGGTTATTATAATATATTATTGACTATATTTATTATGCTGTTCTTTATAGCCCCATGACTGTTCTGTGACTACCAATTTGTACTTTATATTCCTTTCACCGTTTTTACCCACCACCTCCCCCCTCCCTCCCACCTGGCAACCATCAAAATGTTCTCTGCATATATGAGTCTATTTCTGTTCTGCTTGTTTGTTTGCTTATTTATTTATTTGATTCCATATATAAGTGAAATCATCTGGCATTTGTCTTTCTTTGTTTGGCTAATTTACTCAGCACAATACTCTCCAGATCCATTGTGTTGTTGCAGATGGCAAGATTTCATTCTTTTTTATGGCTGAATCCTATTCCATTGTATATATGCACCACTTCTTTTTTCAATCATCTCTTGAGGGACACTTATATCTTGGCTATTTTAAATAATACTACAATGAGCATATGGATGTGTGCATTCTTTTGATGTACTGTTTTGAGTTTCTTTGGATAAATACCCAGGAGTAGAATTGCTGGGTCCTTTATCTCTTGTTATAGCCTTTGTTTTACAGTCTGTTTTGTCTGGCATAAATATTGCTACCCCATTTTTTTCTTGGTTTGTTTCCATTTTTATAAAATATCTTTTATATATCTTTACTGTTTGTCTGAGTATCTTTTGATCTGAAGTGAATCTCTTGTACAAAGCATATGTAAAGTTCTTGTTTTGTTATTCATTCAGCCACTGTGCGTCTCTTGATTGAAACATTTAGTCCATTTGCATTTAAAATAATTGTTGATAGACATGTATTTATCACCATATTATTATTTTTCACTTATTCATATTTTTTATCTTTTTTTTCCTTCTTCTTCTTCTTAAAGAAGACCCTTTAACAATTCTTGTAATACTTGTTTTGATACTTGTTTGGTGGTGATGAACTCCTTTAGGGTGTTTTTTTTTTTTCTTTTTTCTTTTTGGTCTGGGAAGCTTTTTATCTGTCCTTTGATTTTAAATTATGACTTTGCTGGGTAGACTTTCTTGGTTGTAGGCCCTTTGAATATTTTGTGTCAGTCCCTACGGGACTCAAAGTTTCTATTGAGAAACCAACTGACAGTCTTATGGAAGCGCCCTAGTAGGTAACTATCTTTCTCTTGCTGTTTTTAAGATTCTCTCTTTATCTTTAACCTTTGGCATTTTGATTATGATGTGTCTTTGTGTGAGCCTTTTTGGATTCATTTTGTTTGGGACTCCATCTGTGCTTCTTGGAACTGCATGTCTATTTCCGTCACCAACTTAGGGAAGTTTCAAGGACTGATCACAACCACTGTGGAAGATCTGTTGTGCTACGGCCTACCCTATGGAACAGGACTTGTTTCAGCAGAGCTTGGTGACCCCTGAGTCCACGCCATGAGTGTGTTACTTATGGAAGTGGTTGGGTGGTGGTGCTTTGGTGTGGTCTGAAGCTGTCCACCAATTCTGCTGACTCTGGGGCCTCCTGAGCGGTATAAGCCAAAATCAGCTGCTGACTGTGCCCTTCCTGGGGCCACCTGGCATGAGCTTCAAAGTGATCTTCAGATGGCTGCTACTTGTGCAGGGCTTGGAGGTGCCTGAGAAATGCCAATCTGTGAAGCAAGGCTGGCTGCCACTAGTGCCAAGCCTGAGGCCACTTAGCAAGAGGCACAGGGTATATCAAGGTCAGATGTTGCTTGTTTGAGAGATTTTAAAAAGTCAGCAGCATGAGAAAGACCTGCCTTTTGTATGGAATAGCCACTGAAAAGGCTTGATTGGGTCCAAAAGTTGGGGGGTGCAGTATCTCAGGGAATCACCAGGGTGGGGGCAAACAATGTTAGCCAGGTTGATGGAGACTCAGCTATGGTGCCCACCTGCAGGCTTTGTGGGGGAAGGGCTCAGCAAAGGAACATTGGCCTCTGCCAGTACTTCGGCCTGGCAGAAAGCTGCCTCTCCAGCCCTTGCTCTGATCCCAGGCAATTCAGTTCCTCCTCATATGTCCCAGGCACCTTTTGAGCGGCTGCTCCATTGCTGGACCTCAGAGCAAGTGAGTCTCAGTATGTTCATGTGCAGGCCCTTCAAGAGGAACGCCTGGGACTTTAGAAGCCCTTTATTTCACTCACCCATAATCCTTGCTGGTTTTCCCAACTAGAAGTTATGGGGACTTCTCTTTCCAGTACTGGAACCCTGGGCTGGGGGACCTGATGTGGGGCTGAGACCCCTCATTCCTCAGAGGGGACCTCCAAAGTGGATATATCCCTACCAATTTTTAACTGACACATACGGCAGTGGGACCAGCCCATTCCATGTCTTAGCCCCTCCAGGAATCTACATGTAGTTTCTTCTTTATATCCTTAGTTATAGGACTTTCGTTCAGCTAGTTCTCAGGCAGTTCTGAATGATTGTTGCTCTGTACTTCAGTTGTTAATTTTGATCTGGTTGTGGCAGGTTCTGAGTGCCATGTTACCTATATTACCATCTTGACCAGAAGACACTGACCAGCTTTTTCACATTGGCAGACCATTTTTTTTCATTTCCTCATCTACAAAACATGATAAAGTTGGACATTTTGTTTTGAAATAATTTTATACTTACAGAAAAGTCCTAAGATCAGTACAGAAAACTCCTACAAAATACTTACTCATAAGTGTTTCACCAACTGTTACAATGATGTCTTGTTTTATAGCAAAAAGACTCATTCCGGGATCACATATTCAATGCAGTTTCATGTCTCTTCATTTCTCTTATATTCGGAACTACTTTCAACCCTTTGTTGACCTTCCTGACCTTAAGACATTTGAAGATTACTGACTAATTATTGTGTAGAATTTGGCATTGTCTGGTGCTTCCTTTTCTTCGATTCAGGTTATAAATGTCATAGTAGTGATTCTGCACCCTTTCCCTGCATTCCATCAGATGGCACTTTGGGTTGTTTTGTCCCATCACTGATAACCTTAACTTTCATCATTTAAGTTACATCTTCTAGATTTTTCTGCTGCAAACTGCTTTTATAAATAATTAATATGTACTTTGTGGGAACATGCTTTGATGCTATATAAATATTCCATTCTTCAGTTTTAACCCACTACTTCTGTTATTGTTTCTTGCCTAAATTTATTATGATGATTATGGTTGACAGATGGTAATTCTCAAATTCTATCATTTCTTCTACATTCACTAGTTGTCATTGTACTGTATGGAAGACTTTACTATTTATGTATTTATTTATTTATCTTAGAATAAACATAAGTTTATTCAGTGAGATATCATCTGTTACTATTGCTGAGTCTCTTGACACTGAATTCTCTCAGTTTTAACCAGTGGGGACCCCCTGAAAGCTTGCTTATTGTTCCATCTTTATTTGTGTGTTTCCTTAATTTCTGGAATAACAAATTATAGGCTTACTTTGTAATTTTTTCCCTAGTCCTAAGAATTAACTATTCAACCTGAGGAACCCTGGTAGGTTAGTGATGTGCGTGATCACAGTTATTGGGGTGTCACTGCTTCCAGACCTCTCAGTGTCCAGAGCTAATGCACATATACCTATATATCATCTAGGTTTCCACCTTTTCGCATTGATTCTTCTTTCTCTTTTAGTGACAGAGCTGCATTTACTCATTTATTTATCCAGTTTTCTGACCCCAGTGGCTGCATCCCACTTGGAGTCCCCCCTCACCTCCACTTCTGCCAGGTCTTTCTCCTTTTTTGCCTGGAACTGGCTAATGGCTCTGTGTCTGAATTATTAAGGAAGGAAAAAAAGAATTTGGGAGGAAAGGATTATTAATTTTCAACGTGGAAAATAATGGCTATAGAGATTATTTTAAAATTAGGATAAATGTTTGATAATTTATCAGAGTATATATCGATTACTTGGTTAATAATGTGATGTCTTATTAATAAAGTAAAATACAGAAAATATTTTTAGTTTTCATAAGTGTACCTTCAGCTGTCTGGTCCCTTAAAGTCTAACTTTTTTTTCTAATGGCAATAGTAATATCTTCAGACTTCACATTTGCCATTTACACTGTCTTTTAATCTTCAAAAGGGAAAAGAACAAATACATGGATTTCTTGATTTCATTTGGCTAACTACTGTGCTGTCTGATATTTAAAAAAAAACATTTTAATTAAAATTATGCATAATATTAAAATAAACTTTCTAAGGAGAAGAGAATTCAGAAACTTCCCATAGTTTGTGAGCCCTGAAAGAAGTTAAAAATGGAACCGTCCTGACATTCTTATTTTGAAAGGTTGAACTTAAAAGTAAAAGTGATCTAACAAGCACAGACCTGATTAGACATTGGGCCATAACATTACAAAAACAAAAAGGCCGAGAACAAATAAATCTGAGAAAGATAGGGCAATGCTGTACGGGCAGGCAGTGTCCTCCCAAGTCAAAAAATAATGAGTAGGAACTGAATGCGTGTCAGTGGTCATCTATGATTAGACAGTCCTCTGGGGAGGCTGACTGGCATATTTAGTGAGTGTTATAACTAATGAAAGAAACACAACTTGAAAAATTGCTTCTTTGATTTCTTAAACTATTATTCATTCCTATAATCTTTCTAACACCTGGAAACACGCCGCTTTTGATTCATAGGAGCATTTCATTTTCAAGATTTTTCCATGGCCATTTCTAAATTTTTGAATTCTTGTTCCTATTTTAAAAGATAGTTTTTAAATACATGTGAGATCCTCCAGCTGTTTTCCAGGATCTCTGCTCCTGATTTTTCCCTTTGTCATGATGAAGATGTATCACTGACTTGTTTCTGCACTGGCTGGTGGGTATCAAGTTTTCTGAGCAAGAAAATCTATTCAGTCATCAAACAGCTGCTTTTAGAGTACTTATCATATGCAATGTCCCAATTTGACAGGAGTGCTTCATAAAACATACCTATAGTCATGGAAACAACTAGAAAATACATAATAACTATAGTATCCCAGAATTCTCCTTGTTGATTTGGTTATTTTAATACAGTTCTTAGCTATAACCAACAGAAACTAATTCAGCTTACCTTGAGTAGAGAAGAAAGACTTTTGGAAAGAATCACTGGAAAGTCTCAAACATCCAGCTGAGGAAATTAGCAGGAAACACAGCCAGGATCTGGATAGAGCGGATCTGGGTAATGGGTAGCTTATGTTGAGAGGACTGGATTAGGAAAGGAGACAATAGTGTCACTATAAGCATCTACAAGTCACCAACAGTCCCACCATTAATTTTCTTGGGATAATTATGGTTTTAGCACGGACCGTCCCATGTCCTAGGAAATTCCTTAGTCCCAAGAAAACTGAGATGGTTGGTCAACATTTCAGTAACATTTGGCTGAAATTCTATCTTCGTACAAAAATGAGATTTAAATATCTCAATTAAAATCATAGAAAAGTATGCTTTATAGTCAATATACAAAACCCTGAAATTGGCAGTGGTAGGGACAGGTGGAAATTCTGTTAAAATAGCAATTTAGCAGGTATGTAACCTAATGTAGTTAGCTTTTAACCCATAATTCCATGTAGGCACAGTTAAATCTATATAAAATTTCTCTTTGTCCTACATGATCCATATTAAACTCTTCATTCCTCTATTTCACTCTTCACTGGAACCTTCCTTCTTCTACCATTGCTTGTTAGCTCACAATGTATGACATGCTGCTGTCGTTAATTTGTTGACTGATGTCTTCTCACAAGGACTTTGCTGTGTTCTACCTACATTATATCATTTAATTCTCACAACAACTCCATAAGGTGCTATGGTGTCAGCAGTTTGCAGATAAAGCAGTTAACTCTGGTCACATATCTGTAAGCATCAGAGCGAAAAATCAAATGAATATTTATTTGACTTCAGATCATATGCTTTAGCAACTTCATCTAAATTTTCTCTCAGTGGTCACTGACCTTTTTTCAAATCTATTATCTTTTCAGAGGGAAATAAAACCCCTGAGGGCAGGTATATCTGCTGCAAAAGTTCCATGTTGAATAAAGCAGTGTTCTCAGGCCAAGGGAGCTTTTAAAAGTCTTGGTACCTAGGCTTTACACATAGAATTTCTGATGGAGTTTGTCTGGTGTAAGTACTGGCATGCATATATATATGTATATATATACATATACACATATATGTGTTTGTGTGTATAATCTCACCAGATGATTTTTATGTACAGCCAGACTTGAAAAACCACTGGTATAGTATATTAACTAATATCTCTCTAACTGTGAGGCTATGAACCATTGAGAACAAGGAGCTGATTTGATTCTAGGGAGGATGAGGCATCAGGAAGATGTCTGAGTTAACTTGTGAGACTTAAGTTTGATATTTAAGTGAAATCAATAATATCAATAAACATCAAAGCTTAGATAAGCTGCTAGCCCTATGCCACATAGACAGACAAAAATTGAGTTGATTAATTTTCTCACCTCAGTAGATGGATTATTATTTATTAATTATAGAAAAGTTAATAATTTGAAGATTTTAAGCTCAAGTTATAGTTTAAATAAACATGTGTCTTATGGAAGATTTAAATATCATTGATGAAAGAGCATTTGATTACATCAATGTTTTTCTGAAGAATAATGATCTTTCCTATTAACATCAGCACTGTATTGATTTTAACTGTTTTCACATTTTATCATGTCCATTCCCTTCATCCACTGTTCAAATAAGAATGCACAAAACCATTGACAAAAGCAACTTATTAGCAACCCACCATGTTCTTCCTTTTACTTAGATATTTTCTCTAAATGAAAGTGCATTATATCTGATAATGAGTGAGCACAATGCAAATCCCACTTCAGGCTTTGATTTCCAAAAATCTAGTTCCACTTTTGAATTCTTCCCAGGTGAAATAAAAGTGACTACAAAAAAATAGACCAAGGGGAGGGTTCCAAGTCTAGACAGCTGGGAACTGGGAGAGAAATCAAAATTCCAGGCAGATATGCAGGTGATATATAGGCACTGAAATAAAATGCAAGATAAATAACCGGAAAGGCAGCAATAAAAACCTGAAGATTTCTCACAACTGGTCCGTCCCCTTTTTCCTATGGCAATAGCACTTCTGAAATCCTGTTAAGGCAGATCCTCATTCTTACTTTAGCTGTTTTGATTGTCAGGTTGAGTACTCGAGTGTGTGATTTGAGAGGCAGTAGGAGGGAAGTGATCTTTGACAGCGTAGTGGATGACCCCAAATCCTCTTTGACTGAATTACGTCATTATCAAAGATAGGGCCATTATGCACTCTTAAAACAATGAACGAACTTACACTGAATTATCTGCATAACTGTTGATGCATAATGGCTCTTTGTTTTAAAGAAATAAAGCATATTAAATTTTTGAATTTTTTTTTCCTAGATTTGAAATGACCACATTGAAATCTGAGTTGAAAATACTTTCTAGTATAGGACTATATATATCACTTTATAGGAAAAACACCAACTCAGTGTGAAAACAGATGTGGTACTTCGGCATAGTACCAACAGGGTAATATAGTTGTTAAATTGGCTCCAAACACCAGCACATATATTTAAAAAAAAGGTTGACAGAGAAAACATATCTCTTGTGAGTGTGGGCTGGACCATCTGTCAGAGGAAGAATTGAAACCATATTTCCATTAGAGGTGGTCATTGATCACCTGGTGAAGATTTCTGTAGACAAATTACATAGACCATGTCATCTTCCACTATCTTATCTTACACGTACAGACCTCAGACATTCTTCAAGGAAAGGCAGCTCGGGGCTCAGAATGTGAGCAGGATTGTTAAAAATGTAATTGCAGAAAAGGAGCTCTGTAGACATCAGAGGAGAAACAGTAGCTGGAACAGACAGACAGAGGCTGTGTGTTGGATCCGGGCACCAGTTACTGAGCTACAGTATGCTCATAGGCTGATGCCCGCAGGTAACTTCAATTTAAGAAAAATTAAGAAGTTAATTTACTTTTTGATAAGGGTAAAAGAGAAAAAATCCTATAAATGAATTAACTGAACAATAAATGAATACAAACCTAATTTCCTCTTGAGCATGGGGAGCCCTAGAAGTAAACATTACCAGATTAATAGAAATACTTTAATCATCTAATGGCTTTTTCAAATATAAGTATGCATACAAGTAGTATGTTAATAGCATTATTTTCCTTGAACACTGATAGACAAATAAAATGTATATACTATGCCTTCTCAGAAAATGTAGCCGCCTGCTAATTTCTATAATAAGTTTGGGGCAATTGTTTAAAAAAATGATGTAAGTCTTAGCACTTTCTATATTTTAAATCTCCTATATGAATAATATTCAATATTAATATTTATACTAGTATCTGCATGGTATTAACATTTCAAAGCTTTGCATACAGATAAAATAAGAAATCATGTTTAGGCTTAGTTTTATTAACATCTGATTACTATTTAACTTTCCCTATGGATATGTTTTTTGTCTCCCTAAGAAGATAAAGCTCCTAAACAGGTATGGATTATATGACATATTTCCACATATTCTCTACTACACTTAACACAGTGCTGTACATCTGGCTGACACACATGTTTGTCGATATTCTAACATACAAGTGAATTTTACGTATCCAATAAATACAAAGTTATTAATGTAATTATTAATTAATCCTATTAGTTAACCTCTTCTGCTGTAGCCAACATCCCCGACATATTAGCACACTAAGAGAATGTGTCGTTTTTGGGGAACAATACACAAACACTTTTTTCTTTCTCTTTCTACTAATGTTCAAAGATAACATGTCACTTAACAGATGTTAGTTCTTATTTTTCCTGGCGAGTTGTCCTAAAAATATCTGCCAAACACTTAATGCCTTTATCCTACTGTCAGTGGAATTACTGCACAGAACATAGGAAGAAGAGAAACTTTTTACCTGAAAGCAATGTGACATGCTAACCCCTGATCCTCCCTGAGAGTGGACACGAGTGTTTCTTTCACGGGCCTTTACCCGTGTCGACGTGTGCAAGAGCCAACGGGACTGCATGGCAGGAGGCAAGGGTGGGAGTAGGATGAGGGCAGAAGAGGATGGAAAGGGGACAGTTACGGCATCTTCCGATAAGTTCTGGCCAGATGCTCTCTTCCTTCTGTCTGGGTTGTGACTGACAGTGTTCGAACCGTGTTACAAATATTTTTAATCTTTGCATATTATGAAGAACCTCAGAGAAAAATGTTTCCCAGTTGAATTTCAGTGATCCAAAATTGTATATATCTTTCATGTCTCCATGCCTTGGTAAGTCAGAGTGTGTTAACTTCAGAAAGAAGATAAGGAAAATACATCTGAGGTTAAATACAACAGTAATTTAGAAACACTTGCCTGATCATAACTTTGACTTGGAGTGTAAGAGGTTTCAAATTATTCGAAGTCAAATAATTTAACTCATGCAATTATTTTCACAAATCCTATAATATGGAATGTTTCCTTATTCCATTCTCCATAACATTTAGGCATCTGCATATACATGAAGAACATGAAATATCAAAATGTTCATATATAGAGTTTGAAGGTCTGGACTATCATAGTCTCAAGAACTTTTTTTAAAAAGATTTTATTTATTTATTTCCAGAGTGTGGAAGGGAGGGAGAAAGTGCGGGAGAGAAACATCAATGTGTGGTTGCCTATTGCACGTACCCCACCGGGGACCTGGCCTGCAACCCAGGCATGTGCCCTGCCTGGGAATCGAACCGACGATCCTTTGGTTCTCAGGCCAGCACTCAATGCACTGAGCCACACCAGCCAGGGCTCAAGAACTCTTGACACTAGCATTTTTCTATTTAATTATCAAGTAGCTCTTTTTACTTCATACTTGAGCATTTATGAAATGGGCAAGCTGATCTTTTCAATCACATATAAAAATGTTCCAATACATATCCACCTTTTTATATCTACTTCAGTACAAACTTTAATAATTCTAAAAATATTTTGATGATGTGATAATTTCCATTGTTCCAAAATATTATAGTTAACTATACACCTTAGTGATTAATTGGAATGTTTTTCAAGTTTGTTCCGATTATAAGATTCCTTCTCTCTGAGAAATAAATTTAAAAATGTTCAGTATTTTGCCTCAAAGATTAACTTCTTCTCATCTTATAACAAAGAACGCATTTCTGATTATTTTAAACAATTCCTTTCAGCTCATTGTACTATTCCTAAAATCCTACCGCTGGCTTTTAGATAAAATCTTATTTCCTAACACATCTTTCTAACATACAATAATGCCAGAATAGCATGCTTAATGTGTGTTTTAAGCTCAGGGATATGTTACGTGGAAATGGATTTTTAGGCCTTGTTGAGAATGAATGCCCTACAGTTTTAATCAAATCTAACTCGAAGAATAAAATCGCCCTGATAATTAGTTAATACAGTTAAGATGAGTGAGAGTCCCTCTGTAGGAAATGTAATATGAATTTAATTTACATTTTCATCCAGCTCCTTGAACTATACAGAGTGATTCCAAGATGACTTCAAGAACCAAGGATTTAAAAGTTTTCAAAAATAACCTAATTAGAGAGTCACTTCACTTAGATATTTTAAAACAAAATCATTTCACTTATATTCAGAGCTCTCCTGAGCATAGTTAATTGTAAAGAAAGGAGTGTTTGAAAAACAAAGCTGCATTAGTATTATTATTTCAGTTATAAAAATGCCAAATCTGAAGATAATGTTCACACATTCAAACCAAACAATTCACTGATTGAATGGAAAGGAGACTGTCTGAGCATTTCTCTTTGGGAGAAGTCTGTTCTGTTGCTCAGGCAAATGTATTCCATTTCGAAAGCCTAGATCCTGATGATAGAATAAACCAATAAAAGATGACTAGGAAGAACCTTTTTCTCATACTGTTATTAACATCCATCAGAAACCCAGGGTCTTTTTTAACACTACTTTCAAACTGACTCCTTCCCATCAAACAAAATTACTTATGACTTCATTCATGGAAACAGGCTTTTGGTTTCCCATCAATAAGTGGCAACATGTTTTACCAACCCAACCAACAAATCAGTCTATTTTACATGTGATATAAAATGCAGTTTGAGCCAGTAAAATCATTTGTGGGTAGACAGCAAGAGAAGAAAGCTCAAGTAGACAGGGGCTAACTACATTTAATCCGCTGTGAATGTTGGACCATCCCAATGGAATCAGATGTAAGCATTTCCCTCACTAAGCCTTCCTTCACCGTTTCGAACAGAGCTATGAAGTATGTTTATTTTGAACTTTTGAACTGTCTGAACTTATTATTTCCTCTGAAATATTGTCTTGAAAATTTTATTTTCAAGTAGTCACATGACAGCTAAAGCTGTTGTGCTCTGTATCATTCAGCTGGAAGGTATTACTCTGAGAATTACATTTACTAGCATTAGTCTGGGTTCCCTGGAAATGGGTAAGTTGCATGGGGAATAATTAATATTGGCAGAGTCATTATAAACCTCTAGATAGACTATCGTACTCCACTGGAGTACATCCCAAGTACAAAGCAGCTTTGATTTAATTCATTGTCCATTCCAGATTTGTTTTTCTTTCACGGGCCTGCCCTCTATGCAAGTCATCATATAAATAAAATGACTGTTTCTGGCTTGAATCATCACTAGACTTGAGTCAGTGGTTGCATGGAAGGGTAATTTAAACAACAGGCAGGGCACTGCCTTATATAGAAGACAGGAAGGAGCTTTATCCATGAACATCCGTGGCAGTAATGCTATGTCCAATTAGAATGAATCATATTCACATTATATGTAAAATATATCATACTAAGGTAAACTAAGAATTTGCTCTTATGGAGTCAAGAATGAAAGAAAGCTCCAAAGGTCATTAGTCTGTCCTCTGGCTTTTTGAGGGCTACAATTAAAAAGTCCTGGAAAATTATCTGCCAAGTCCTTAAAATTATTCAGACTAGTAGGCACCACAGTCTCCTTCTGTAAGTCATTACCAGGTCTGCCAGCCTTTATAGTCAGTAAAGTCTGCTCGCTATTTAACCCAGCCATGAAAATAGTCTCTGGCCCAAGTACAGTGGTCCCAGAAAAAGATAGGCAGGGGATCTAATTTTAAAAATGAGATGGGAACAAAATAACTTAATTTTTTCTCCTCTACCTTCCAGAATTCTTCCTTTTGGTTTCCTTGGTAATTAGTCTTTTTGAAAAGCTTCAGTCTATTAAACTGGTGAGACAGACTCTTATTACAATGTGGAACTTTGACTGGACCTAACTATGCCTCAAATCAAAATCCATTCCCAGAAGTAGAGTACACAGTGAAGAGCAGCTGTGACATGAATCCCTGTGATATCCCACAGATACAGTGAAATAATAATAGTTTACGTTTCCTGAGACCTTACTACAGATTAGGCATTGATTTAAGACCCTCTAATGCATCAAACCCCCACAATATCCTATGAGATTAGTCTTCCCATTTGGCAAGTGAGAGCATGAGGTTCTGAGGAGCTCGCTAACTTGCCAAAGTCACCCGCTAGATAGGAGCAGAACTTGGGTCTGAACTCAGGCATTTTGGAGTCAAAGTCTGTATTTAACTACAAGAAAATATCATTTGATAATTAAAAGTTTACACATATCTGAGATTTTGGTGTAAACTGAGATAAACACAGAGTAAACTGGAGGGGGTCACAGTAAATAGTAGGAATTCGTAAAGGAAGATAATTAATTGCCTACATATTTCTAATAGGGTTATGAAAGAGCTCTGATATGATAGGAAGTAATTTGGCATGTAGAGGCAGGAGAATTACAGGATTTTTGGTAAGCTGTAGCCTGCTATTTATTTTAATTATCATGATTTTTGAGCTACACAATTCATAGAAATAGGCAAAACCAAGGTAAGATTTTAAATATGATGAATCTTCTTGTGGTTTTGAGGAGGGATATACCAAAAGGGAGTGACTTATTATTGAATTTAATAATCCCTCTACTCCCCAATCCATCAGTGGGTTACTTTACAATGTCTTCGAACATTCTGGTCTGTCTGTTTCTCAGGTCAGCAATCTTTTTCCTAATTTCCACAAAATATTTCAAACCTTCTCCATTCTCCTCAAACCCTTGACCCTGCATCTCCCCCTTCCATTTCAGCAGTTGGCTGAATATTCTATTTTTTTAATGGAAGTGCAATGACTTAAAAATAGAAACTTTCTTTCTCCAACCACTAAAATGACAAACACGCTCATTTCTGATTTTCACTTCTCCTTTCTAAGATTAATCCTTCTACCTGTTTTTCTAGGAACTGGGTTCTATGGATTTCTTACTCTCTTTTTTTTCCACTCTTTCCTCTGATTCTTTTTCATTTTCTAAATAGGACTGTATCTTATTATAAAACAAAATAAGTAAGCAAAATAAATAAAAAAAAATACTTTGACTTACTGTCTACCTCCAGACCACTTCCAATGTCTCCGTGTGCAACTTTCTTGAAAGAGTTGTGAGCTTGTTAACCTTATTGCATCTCTTTTTTAACACTGATTTCAGTCCCCCACAGTGTTCTATTAATATTTCTATTTTCAAAGTTGCCACCTCTGCTTTAGAAAATGCAATGAATATTTCTCAGTTGCCTTTTGGCATCATTTAGCACTGTTGACTTCTTGAAACACTCCATTTGTTGGCCTTCCATGACATGATGCTAGCTTGTTTTTGTTGTTGTTGTTGTTTATTTGTTTATTTGATGCGCCTTCTCTTTTGAGGAAGTATTCCCCCCCAAAATTGCACTTAACACCATGACTCGAATTTACAACTATATGCTAATGACTTTTAAATAAATTTAATCACCAGTCAAGATGGAGGTGTAGGTAGAAACACTTCGCTTCCTCACACAATCAAAAGAAGGATAACAACCAATCTAAAAACAATAAACAACAGAAGCAACGAGGAGATAGCCAACCTATCTGATGCACAGTTCAACACTGGTAATCAGGATACTTACAGAACTGGTTGAGCTCAGTTGCAAAATGAACAAATGAAGGCTACCCAAAGTGAAATAAAGCAAAAAGGGAACCAACAATGAAGGAAAGGAAACTGGGATGCAAATCAATGATTTGGAACAAAGGAAAGAAAGAAACATCCAACCAGAACAGAATGAAGAAACAAGAATTCAAAAAAATGAGGTGAGGCTTAGGAAACTCTGAGACAACTTTAAACACTCTAACATCAGAATCATACAGGTACCAGAAGGAGAAGAACAAGAGCAACAAGTTGAAAAGTTATTTGAATAAAAAATGGACAAATTTCATTAATCTGGCAAAGGAAATAGAATTTCAGGAAGTCCAGGAAGCTCAGAGAGTCCCCAAAAAATTGAACCCAAAGAGGAACACACTAAAGCATATCATCATTAAGTTGACCATGATTAAAGATAAAGAGTCTTAAAAGCAGCAAAAAGTAAAGGAAAGCATTACCTACAAATGAGTGCCCATAAGGGTATCAGTTGATTTCTCAAAGGAAACCTTACAGGCAAGAAGGGGCTGGAAATAAGTATTCCAAGTCATGAAAGGCAAAGGTAGTCTACATCCAAGATTACCCTGTCCAGCAAAGCTGTAATTTAGAATGGAAGAGCAGATAAAGTGCTTCCCAGATAAGGTCAAGTTAAAGGAGTTCATCATCACCAAGTCCTTATTATATGATGTTAAAGGACTTATCTAAGAAATAGAAGATAAAAAACTATGAACAGCAAAATGACAACAAACTCACAACTATCAACAACTGAACCTGAAAAAAAGAAAACAAAAAGTAAGCAAACAATCAGAACAGGAACAGAATAAGAGAAATGGACATTACATGGAGGGTTTTCAGTTGTGGGGGGGAGAAGGGTGGGGAAAGGTACAGGGAATAAGAAGCATGATTGGTAGGCATAAAATAAACAGGGAGAGGTAAAAATGGTATAGAAAACAGAAGTCAAAGAACTTATATGTACAACCCATGGGCATGAACTGAGTGGGTAAATGCTGGAGGGTTGGGGTATGCAGGGCAGAGGAGGGATGAAAGGGGAGCAATTGGGGAAAGTGTAATAGCATAATCAATAAAATATACTTAAAAATAAAATGATTGTTGATAGGTATGTAAAAAAAAATGTAACCAAATATTTCTCATTCGCACCAGATCTACTCAGCTGATTTCCTATAGAACACTACATGTAGTTATTCTAACTCTTCAAATTTAACACACAAGGAAATAAACTCATTGTTTTTCTCCACAATTCTCTATTCTTCCTGTATATCATACTCTAGTGAATGGCAAATCTTTACTAGTTGCCCAACCATCAACTTGGGTGTTATTCTTGACTTTCCTCTTCTTCATCCCTCAAATCTGTTTGGTCTCAGTGTCCTGGTTGTTTAGTCACCTACAAATCTCTCGAGCTAGTCCTCTTTCTCCGAAGCTAAAAACCGAGCTCAGGTTACTACCGTCTCTCACAGGAATTCCTGCAACAGTACCTCATTTTTTCCCTCAGCGTTTACTCTTGTCCTACCCCATTTTCTGGATTATATCTTTCCAAAACTTAGGTGATCACGTCCTGCTTCTGCTTAGCCTCCTTCGATGGCAGCCCATTGTTCTTACACTAACGTCCGAGTGTATTCACAGAACTCACAAACCACATCCTGGTGCGGCCTCGGCTCAGTTCTCGTTTTGCTTTGTGCCAGACTGAACTGGTTTTATTTTCTTGAACATATCATATTTCTATGAGCTCTGGAATTTTTATCCACTGTTTTCTTGATTTTGAACACTCATTTCTTCAACTTTCTTTGTTGTTCTTTAATGAAGTCTTAGGTCAGCTTTTCTCTGTGAAAATTTTCCTCAGTAATTAAATCTGGGTTAGGCATTGTTGCTGTGGATTTTCAATAGCATCCGAGTGTTTCCTCATCAGAATTTCATTTTTTCTCCACACTTCATTTAAAGTTATTCAATTTTAAATTATAAACTCAGTGAAGGCAGGTTAGTTATCTGGGTTCTTAATTTATAAATTCAGGGTCTAATGCAATTTCTGGCAATCTGTACTTTACTTATTGAATACAAAGCAATAAGAAAAGCAACTTCATCTTTGGACAATGATGTTTATTATAATAGGGAATGTGTATATGTCTTGCTATATTTGCTACTTAAATTAATTTAGTAATAATTTATAGTATGATATATGAATTTAAACTAAAGTAATTTGAAACTCAAAATTATGTGCCATCATGACTTGTATGGTCCTGTAATTCTAAAGTTTAAATCTCACCAAGGCTAAGATGAGAAATTTGAGAAGTCATTTAACTTTTTAAATTTATTTTTAATTATAATTAATAAATAATATATGTTTCAGGTATACAATGTAATTATATATATATATAATTTTATACATATATATGAGAAATATATATCTTATGAAGTGATCACTGCAATAAAAGTCTAATAACTGTACATCACCTTACATTTGATTTCGCATGTTTGAGCTCTCTTCAAAATGTTGCTGGGTCCCTGGGAAACAAAAAGGAGTCAGGCAATTTGGTCCAGATGTTTTGTCTTCTGGGTAAACATATTAGTGATATTTGCTAGGAGGAAGAGCTTTATGTCTGAAATGCCATTTTGGGGGCATTCTTGGCAAGAAATTACTGCTGGAAAGTAGAACCTAGTATCTAGAAGGCATGGCTACCTGGAGAATACTGTGTCAACCATGCAGTTCCCTAGGGGAATAAAATGAAGATGCTTCACAGTTGAAATCTAACTGAAACTCCCCTAGTTGTGTAGAATCGAAAAACCTTATTTAGAGACCACATCTCTTCTAGTCCAAAAAATCACATCTGACACAAAAAGTTGGATATCTAGAACTACTTTCAATGTTCTGAACCTCCTGCCGCTTCTTTTGAGCCTTTGATATTATTTTGCAGGTGCAAAAGTGATGATTGTGTGTCTGATTTGCCAGCCTGATTCTCTGTGGTAGCTGGACTCAGTACTTCTTTATACTAACTTAACAGTTTTCTGTTGATATTTATAATAAATTATTTAGGTTTTATCAAGGTAGCAGGAGTCATGGATCTATTTTCTCTTTCTAAATTCCTTTAGCAGAGTACTGTAAAACACTTTAAATTTACCCATTTGATTATAAATTATTTGAAGGAAAGTTCAAGATCAACTTTGCATCCATTAGTAGCCTTAACAATTAGTTTGTATATTTTAAGCATATTTCAATGGCATTAATATGTTTTATTACAAAAAGCATATATATTCTTTCAGAGAACAGTGCTAAGGACAAATATGGGTAATTTATGGGTAATTGCAGAACTGAATATTACTGATGGGTAATTTCATTATATGTTTTAATCAAATATCTGTGAATAAAGTCTTCATCACACATCATACTTGGCCTTATAGTGTCAAAAAGTTCAGTATCCATTTATTACAAATGAACTGTGGCAACATTAGCTGTTCTGGGAGTTCCTGGAAATATGGTTATTCTATCTACCTCTTAAGGGGAAAAATTGATATTTACTGCCTCAGAGGCTCTGCTGAGTGGATGGAGGAAGGGACTGGAATAGAGGGAGCAGGAGCGAGTTATGAGAACAAGATGCATTGCCATGTTTGTGGCAAAGACAGATTGAACACAATGAGTCTCAGCAGATAGCGTATAAATCAGGATATTCTGACATAATATAGGAGAGGTCTTTTAATGGAAGTGATTTCATAATCTTGGTGAGTCATAAAAAGTCTATTTGAAAAACTGCTACAATAATTAGACATCTGCCAAGTTTTCAATGTTGACATTTGTTGGAGGACTGAAAACTTTCCTGAAATCGGTTTTTTTAAAGACATTTTCTCAGCTAATCACAAATTTTTTTTTTTTTTATCAGAGTATCCTGTGTGAACCTTTTAAACAAAAAATGTGAGCGCTCTGAGAAACAAGGGGAAATGTGGTGCAGTTCCCTCTTGGAATTTCAGCTCAGAGAAGTCAGGAGAGATTTCAACTCTATCATCATGCAGTTGTCATTTTAAAATAGCCGAACTGCTGTAAGTACTTTAAAAGTTCTAAAGCAGTCTGTAAAATTTTGCTTTGTAACAGTGAAATTCAAATTTGAATCTCTCAGAAATAACTTTTAATAAATTAGCAAGCAGGATAAAAAGAAACATATTTGCTCAATTCAAAATAACCCAGAAAAATTATGCTAAATGCATTAAGTTTTAAGAAGCATGACAATTGCATTTTGGCCATCCCATCACCTGAATTTTTTATTCACTACTTTAAAAAAAGAAAAAAAACTCGACTTTTCTGAATTATCCTCAAGGAATGGTCTAATGAATTAGAATTTTGTGAAGGAAATTTTTTTTCTCTGCCCACTCACATGCAATTACCATCTTATTTTAGCATATTTTGATTTGTTCTTATGTGTGTGTACAACACAGTCAGAGATGGTGAAAGATATGCTTATAGTAGTTTAAGAAAATTCTGTGAATTTAAGAACTTTTTTTTTTTTTGCCTCTAACCGAAAGGCTGAAGTAAATGTATAACTGCTGTGGTTTGGGCTACAGGTGAATCCTGATGTGCTTATGGAGCAGAGTCTAGCTGTTGAGTTCACACTCTTTTTTTCACTATAGCCTTAGTCTAAAAGAGATATGAGCTCTTTAACCCTCTCAGAATGAGACCCAGGCAGTAATTACAATGAGTGAAGAGTGTCAGGTTACAGACCGAAGGGACAGCTCCAAGTACTATCAGAGTGCAATCTCCACTCAACTCCAGTGATAGGGTAGTGCAGACCCAGTGCTGGAGAACCTCCTGTTTCTGGCTAACGTCCTGTTTCAAAGGCATTCGCGAATCACTACTGATATGTGAATTCTCCCAATTTTAAATGTTGGTCTGACAAATCATAGATTACTTGTGGCCCAAGAGCTGCCATTTCCTGTATTTAATATGGGGAGTCTATATTCTATGTCTCTTTTAAATTTAATTTAATTAATATTTTTTTTTATTTTACTGTTGTTCTATTACAGTTATCCCAATTGCTCTCCACAGCCCCAGACCCTCCAGACCCCCTCCCACAGCCAGTCCCTTCCCTGTTGTCCATGTCCATGGGTCCTTTACACATGTTCCTTGAATAGACACTTCCCTTTCTTTCCACCCTTGTCTCCCTCTCCCCTTTCCTCTGGGCACTGTCTGTCTGTTCCTTGTTTCCTTGCCCCTGGTTCTGTTTTGCTCATTTATGTGTTGTATTCCTTATGTTATTGTTGTAGGAGTGATAATATGGTATTATATTTCACCACCTGGCTTATTTCACTTACCACAATATTCTCCTGTTCCATCCATGCTATTGTGAACATGACTTCTTTTTGCCTGCTGTGTAGTACTCCAATGTGTAAATATACCACAGTTTTTTTATCCACTCATTTACTTATGGGCACTTAGGCTTTTTGCAGCAGTTGGCTATTATGAACAATGCTGCTGTGAACATTGCGGTGCATAGGTTCTTCTGAATTGGTGTTTCAGGATTCTTAGGGTATAATCCCAGCAGTGGAATTACTGGATCAAAAGGCAGTTACATTTTTAGTTTTCTGTAGAAATTCCATACTGTTTTCCACAGTGGCTGCATCAGTCTGCATTCCCACCAAGAGTGCACTAGGGTTCTCTTTTCTCCACAACCTCACAGGAACTTGTTATTTGTTGTTTTGTTAATGATGGCCATTCTGACTGGTGTGAAGTGGTATCTCATAATGGTTTTAATTTGCACCTCTCTGGTGGCTAGTGATGTTGAGCATTCTTTCATATGTCTATGGGCCCTCTGTATGTCCTTCTTGGAGAAGTGTCTCTTCAGGTCCTTTTTCTATTTTTAATTGGACTGTTTGTCTTCCTGGTATTGAGCCATGTGAGTTCTTTATTTATTTTGGAGATCAAAACCTTGTTTGTGATACCATTGGCAAATACATCTTCCCATATGGAAGTTGGTTCTCCTTTCATTTTGATGTTGTTTTTCTTTAGCCAAGCAAAAGCTTTTCAGTTTGATGTAGTTCCATTTGTTTATTTTTTCATTTATTTCCCTTGCCCTAGGATATATAGTGGCTAAAATATTGCTCTGTGGGATATCTGAAATATTAGTGCCTATGTTTTCCTCTAGGACTTTTATGGTGCCTGGCTTACATTTAAGTCTTTTATCCATCTTGGGTTTATTTCTGTGTATGGTGTAAGTTGGTGATTTTTTCATTTTTTTGCATATGGCTGTCCATATCGCCCAACACCACTTATTGAAGAGGCTATTTTTACTCCATTTTACGTTCCTGCCCCCTTTGTCAAATATTAATTGACCATAGAGACTTGGGTTTATTTCTGGGTTCCCTATTCTGTTCTGTTGATCTATATGCCGATTCTTATGCCGATATCAGACTGCTTTGATTACAATGTCCTTGTAATATAGTTTGATATGAGATATTGTGATCCTTCCTACTTTGTTCTTCTTTTTCAAGATTGCTGAGACTATTTGGAGTTGTTTTTAGTTCCATATATATTTTTGAAATATTTGTTGTAAATCCGTGAAATTTGTCATTTGTATTTTAATAGGGGTTGCATTGAATCTATAGATTGCTTTGAGTAGTAAGAACATTTTAATGATGTTAATTCTTCTCATACATGAACATTGTATATGCTTCCATTTATTTGTATCTTCCTTAATTTCTTTTTTCAGAGTCCTGTAGTTTTCCAAATACAGGTCTTTTACGTCCTTGGTCAAGTTTATTCCTAGGAACTTTATTTTTCTTGTTGCTCTACTAAATGAGATTTTTTCCTAGTTTCTGTTTCTGCTATTTCATTGTTGTTGTACAAAAATGACTTTGACTTTTGATTATTGACTTTGTATACCACTATTTCACCAAATTCACTTGTTAGGTTGAGTATTTTTTTGGTGTAACCTACAGGGTTTTCTATGTACATTATCATGACATTGTAAATAATGACAGTTTTACATCCTCTTTTCCAATTTGGATGCCTTTTATTTCTTTTTCTTGCCTGATCTCTGTAGCTAGAACTTTCAATATTGCATTGAATATAAGTGGTGAAAGCAGAGACTCTTGTATTGTTCCTGATCTTAGGGGGAAAGCTTTCAGTTTTTGTCCATTGAGTATGATGTTGGTTGTAGGTTACTTGTATATGGTCTTTATTATGTTGAAGTATGCTCCTTCTACTCCCACTTTGCAGAGTGTTTTTTTTTTTATCATGAATGGTTGCTGTACTTTATCAAGTGCTTTTTAAACATCTTTTGATATGATCATGTGATTTTTGTTTTTCATTTTATTTATGTGGTGTATTACATTTATTGATTTGTGAATATTGTACCACTCTTGTATTCCTGGGATGAATCCCACTTGATCATGGTGTATGATCTTTTTAAGGAATTGCTGGATCTGGATTGCAAATATTTTGTTGAGTTTGTTAGCATCTATGTTCATTAGCGATATTGGTCTGTACTTTTCTTTCTTTGTTGTGTCTTTACCTGGTTTTGGAATTAGGATAATACTGGCCACATAAAAAGTGTTGGGGAGTCTTCCCTCTTCTTGAATTTTCTGGAATAGTTTGAGGAGGATAAGAGTTAGCTCTTCCCTAAATGTTTGGTAAAATTCTCCTGTGAAGCCATCTCATCCAGGGCTTTTGTGTTACGGTAGTTTTTTGATTGCTGCTTCAATTTCACTGGCTGTTATCAGTCTTTCAGACTCTGAGCTTGTTCTTCATTTAGTTTCAGAAGATTATATGTTTCTAGAAATTTGTCAATTTCACCCAGGTTTTTAAATTTCTTGGCATATAGTTGTTTGTAGTAATTTGTTATAATCCTTTGTATTTCTGTGGTGTCAGTTGTAATTTTTTCTCTTTCATTTCTGATTTTATTTATTTGGGTTCTCTCTTTTTTTTTCTTGGTGAGTCTGGTTAAAGACTTGCTGAATTTGTTTATCTTTTCAAAGAACTAGCTTCTAGATTTAATGATCCTTTGAATTGTTCTTTTAGTCTCCATGTCATTTAATTATTCTCTGATCTTGATTATTTCCTTCCTTCTACTGCTCTGGGCTTTGTTTGTTGTTTTTCTCCAGTTCTTGTAGATATAGGGTTAGGTTGTTTATCTGAAATGTTTCTATCTTTTTTAGGTAGGCCTGTATTGCTATGAACTTCCCTCTCAAGACTGCCTTTGCTGTGTCTTATAAGTTTTGGACTGTTGTATGTTCATTTTCATTTGTTTCCAGAAACTTTTTGATTTCTTCCTTCATCTCTTTGTAAACCCATTCATTATTTAATAGCATATTGTGCAGTCTCAACATATTTGACTGTTTTTGAGTTTTTCCTTGAGGAAAAACTAGTTTCAAGCCCTGTGATCAAGAATATGCTTGATATGATTTCAGTTTTTTTGAATTTTTGAGGCTTGTTTTGTGTCCTACCATGTGGTCTATCTTTGGAAATGTTTGATGTACATTTAAGAAGAATGTATATTTTGCTTCTTTGGTGTGAAAAGTTCTATATATATCAATTAAGTCCATTTGATCTAGAGTGTTGTTCAATGCTACAATATCATTGTTGAGTTTTTTGTTTGGACAATTTATCCGTTGTTGACAGTGGGGTGTTAAAATTCACTATAATGACTGTGTTGTTGTCAATATCTTTCTTGAAGTCCTCCAAAATTTTCTTTATATGTTTAGGTACTCCGATGCTGGGTGCATGTATGTTTATAAGGTTATATCTTCTTGATGGATTATTCCCATTAGTATTATGAAGTGTCCTTCTTTGTCTTTTTTTATGGCATTTTTCTTAAAATCTATTTTATCTGATATAAGTATTGCTACCCCAGCTTTTTTTTCATGTGTGTTTGCTTGGAATATTTTTTCCAGCCCTTCACTTTCAGTCTGTGTAGGTTTTTTGTCCTGAGGTGAGTCTCTTGTAGGCAGCATATGTGTGGGTCATGCTTTCTTATCCATTCAGTTATTCTATGTCTTTTGATTGGAACATTTAATCCATTTACATTTAAATGGATTATTATCATTGATAGGTACTTATTCATTGACCTTTTTTCCCTTTGTACCTATGTTCCTCTCTCTCTCTCTCTCTCTTTCTCTCTGTCTGTCTTCTTCTTAACACAATCCCTTTAGCATCTCTTACAGGGCTGGTTTGGTGGATACACATTCCTGTAGCCTTTTTTGTTTGGGAAACTCTTTATTTCACCTTCCATTTTAATTGAGAGCCTTGCTGGGTAGAGTAGTCTTGGTTGCAGTCCTTTGCTTTTCACTATTTGGAATATTTCTTACCATTCCCTTGCAACATTTCTGTTCAGAAATTGGCTAATATCCCCATCTGAGCTCCCTTGTATGTTACTATCTATTTCTCCCTTGCTGCCTTTAAGACTCTCTTTGTCTTTGAATTTTGCCATTGTAATTATGATGTGTCTTAGAGTGGGCCTCTTTGGGGTCATCTTTATTGGGACTCTCTGTGCTTCCTGGACTTGTGTGACTTTTTCTTTCATCAAGTTAGAGAAGTTTTCTGTCATAACTTTTTCTAACAGATTTTCTATTCCTGCTCCTCTTCTTCTCCTTCTGGTTCCCTGTGATATGTATATTATTATATTTCATGTTGTCCTGCAGCTTCCTTAAACCCTCTTCCTTCTTTTTGCATCTCTTTACATTTTGTTGGTTTGTCTGTTTTTTTTCTACCTCATCTTCCAGCTCACTGATTCGGTCCTCTTCTTCATCTAGCCTGCTTTTGATTCCTTTTACTGTATTCTTCATTTCAGATATTTTATTTTTCATATCCTCCTGGCTCTTATTGATAGTTTCTATGTCCTTTTTCTTGCTGGTGTAGTTCACAGTAAGTTCCTTATAGCTTCTCTGGAGTTCTTCGTATTTCTCACTGAGCTCCTTATAACCATTATTTTGAACTCAGTATCTAATAGTTTGCTTGCCTCAATTTCATTTAGCATTCTTTCTGGTGCAGTATCTGATAGTTTGCTTGCCTCAATTTCATTTAGCATTCTTTCTGGTGGTTCTTTTATAGGAGACTGTTCTGCGTGATGTGGGCTCAGCTCCCACTTAGAATGGACAGTGGAAAGCAAGGTCTGGTACACAGGACCCAAGGATAGGTTCTCCCAATGGAAATCAGGCCTGCATTGTACCTAGGCTGCTTTGAGGCTTGCTTTTTGCTAAAACTCCCTCACCCTGAATTGAGGCAACAAACTACTGCATATCTTTAAAGTAACTTCCTAAAACCTATGCTAAACCTTCCAAGGATGAGTGTAACCAGTTCAACCACTTTTCCCTTACATTTGCAAATGTCCTTCCTTTTTGATTAGCAGCATCCTCTCCTTTGTTTTCTGTAAAAAGTAACCACCTAAAGCGAACCTGTGCATAGTAAATGAGGGCCATCCTCAATGCAATGTGCCCAGAAAAGCAATAAAAGCCTGTCAAGGCAAGGCTAGGTATGCTCTTCTCTTGACAGAGTGGCTGAGGTGCTCGGAGGTGCTCTCCCCTTGAGAGAGTGGCTGTGCCATCCCTTTTCCTCTACAGGATTCAGTAGTCTATGTGAATTTGTCTCGTCTCAGCCACAATGCTGCGAACCCCATGAGCTGCAGTCCGCATCATCTTCCTTTCTTTTCAATTGGGGGTTGTTTCTTTGTCTCTCTATATTAAGTGACTCTTCTTGTTTGTTTCTGTGTATTAAATTGATCTGCTTTGACTCCCTGTCTTCGTGGTGTGACCTTCTGTGGTAGGAGGTCTGAGGGGCTCAGAGGTACAGTCTCCTTTTATTCCTGAGTTTGATACTCTCAAGATGCTCTTTATACCATTTATGTGGGTGCTCTGGTTGTAATTGTGTTTTGGTTGTTGTTGGGTAGTTCTCTGTTGGGTCCTTCCCTCTGGCTGGATGACTTAAGGTCTCTTCAATCACCATGTCTTGTATGACGTTGTGTAGGTGCTGACAGAACAAAACCAAACAGCCCAAGAAACATCCCCACACCCACAAAAATAACTCCCACCCACAATCACACTACCAATAGCAAATGAACCAATACAATAAAGGTGTAAAGAGATTAAGACTATTATAAGAAAGGAAAAATGAACATGCATGACTAACTGAAAGAAAATTGATTTTGAGAGGGTAGAGGGAGGAGAAATAATAAGAGTAGGGAATAGCAACAAGGCAAAGAGAGAGAAAATAAATTTACATCGTAAATAAAAAAATGGAGGGAAAAAGCAGAATGGAGTAAGAGAAGGGAAGTGTATAGTATTAGGTTTAAACAAAAATTTTTTTTTTTAATATAGTGAAAAAAAGGAACCAAACTGGAGAAAAAGATCCAACACAGCAATATCAACAACAAATGAGCAAAGATTAGTACAGATGGGATGGGGATAAGAGGGAAAAAAGGAAGAAAGAGAAGCTTAAGAGATACCTATAGGAAAGAAAAGTGATCTTGAGAGGATAGAGGGAGAAGGAATACTACGAGTGAGGAATGAAAACCAGGCTAAGACAGGGAATAACTGAAATTTAAAATAAGACAAAGAAAAGGCAGAAGGAAGGCAAAATGGAGTAGGAGAAGAGAATGATAAAATTTGAGATTTGAAACTCAAAAATAGTGAATATTTAGAAATAGAATTGAAGAAATGCAACAAGAACCACTGTATCCAGAACCAACGAGCAAAGGGTGATAAAGGTGGAGCAAGAATAAAGGTATTTAAGAATGGAAAAAAGAATGTAAGATGACTAATGATAAGAAAAATAGTTTTAAGAGGGTAAAGGGGGAGAAATAGCAAGAGCGCAGAATAGAACAAGATGTAGAAAGGGAGAAAATAAAATTTAAAACAAAAAATAAGAGGAGGGAAGAAGGTAAAATGGAATAAGAGAAAGGAAGAGGAAAATACGAGATTTGAAATAAGCTATAAAATATAAATACTAGTGACCTAATAGGCACAAACCTGAAGGGGAAGAAATGAATGTTAACAAACAATGCAGCAGAGAAAATAATGCAACTCATGAAGAAGACTGCAGTGGAATTTGTCTCAGTAGAATACAATGCTTATCACTGTGTTCTTTTTCTGGATCTGCCCCTGGTGATGTCAGATGGTGCCCTAGTCTGACCCTAGGCAGCCTGTTGAAGGCTGCAAGTGATCCACAGTCTGTGGCTGTCTCCTTTATATTTAGCTGGACCCCACTGTTCCTCCCAGCCAGGTTTCCATCACCCTTGGGCCCAGGGGTGGTTCCTTTAATGACCTGAGAGGACAACAAGTACCTTTTCCACCTGCCTCCGGGGGGGCCTGTGGTGCAATCAGGTGGGTGGGAAGCATGGGTTATCTCTGGGAGGTACTGTTCAGTCTTCAGGGAAGATGGTGGAAGTGTTTCCCTGTCCCCTGTCCCCTCGCCACATGTCGTAGTCTGTTCCAGATTCTTTGCAACAATGTATGGCTTTTGGTGAATATGCTGTTTCCTGTAAGCAGCCAATGTATGTGAAAGGGCAGCTCTTTCCTGTTTGGTGCAGGCAGCAGCTCTATCTGGATGCTGAGACTGTGTAAGGCTCTAAATCCCCCCTGTTGTGCCTGTCTCTATTCTCTCTGCTTTCCTGGGGTTAGTAGATCAGGGCATGAGGATCAGTGTAGCTTGTAGTGTCTAGTTATGGGCCCTTTCAGAGCTTTTTCTTCTTTCCCCTGTGGAAACATGCCCAGCAGGAGGCTCTGGAGTCTGGCCTCACTGATCTGCAGAGCCTGTAATTCCACAGGTGGGGGTTGGGCTTACAAGTCTGTAAGGGGACCTGGCTGGCTGCAGCAAATCTCAGGCTTTCAGCTTTTGACCTTCCAGATCCCAGCATGCTGCTCTCTCACAGGTGGATCAGGCCCAAATTCTCCATTCTGAACAGTGCCCTTCTTCCCAGTCATACTGGGTTGGACCCACAGACACTTTAGTGACTGTATCCTCCTGAGTTCTCTGTTAGCAGAACTGCTGCACTTGCCTACATATGCATGCAAGCTCCTGGTCTCTGCAGAGTCTGGAGTCTCGGGTCTCACCTCAGTTCCTCTTTAAAAAGAGTTTCTATGTGGCCTATATGCTACAGCACCGAGCCCAGGGGGGCCTGTTCTCCTCGCACTTCCCCTTCCCCCAAATCACAGAGTCTCTCATGGTCAGGGCTGACCCATTGTCTGTCAGAGCCTCCAGCAGTTTTAGATAAGATTTCTCTCTGGATCTTTCCCAGATGGCTTTGGGAAGAGCCCCGCAGCTGTGCTATAACACATATAATACTATAGGGCAGTGATGGGGGTGCCGTCCCCACACCCTCCAGAGATTTTCAGTCTCCGTAGTCCTGCTGTCACCACGCTGTTTCTGGAGCCAGCGCCTTTCTGACTGTCTCTCTCTGCCACTGGTGCTCCTGGCTCCTGTGCTGACCCTCCGCTACCCTGGCTCCGCGCCACCAAAAGTGCTGGTTTGGGCAGCAGTGGTGGCAGTTGCTCCGCTCAGTGAGCTCAGGTCGCCCATTTCTGGATGCCCTGCAGGTGGAGAGGCTCCTGCCCACTCCTCCACACTCCCAGGCGCTTTTGTCCACATTCATTCTCACTCACTCAAGCTCTCACTCACTCTCCACTGGATTTTCTAGCTGAGTACTCTGTGGATGGGCTGCAAGCCTAGTCTGGGTCTGGAACCAAGCGGTCGGCTCCCAGCTACTCTGCAGTCATCTTGGATCCGTATCTGAGCAGTTTTTGTGTAATTGCCTCCTTCCTATATTTTGATCACAATGGGATTAGATAAATGCCTAATACATTTTCATATATTACTATGGCCAATGCAGTGAATTATTGAGATGTTTATAAAGTATAGTGAGGATACTATAAATTGGTTTGAAAAGTATTAAGAAATTGCACATGGCCAAATTTGGGTCCCATGTATACTTTTAAAGTGCTTTTTATTTGTTATTTTGCACATGCTTCTGCTAGGATCACACTGATGGTCTGATTTTTTCAGTGACTGCAGAAAGAACATTTTCTTTCAATGAATCAGTGAAACTGCTTTTCCTAGTAATGCTAATCTAGCAAAGGAAGATAGGACTGTGTGTAGGTGTGTGTAAAAGAAGTTATGCATTGCCCTGGATGATGTGGCTCAGTGGATTGAGCACTGGCGTGTGACTCAAAGGGTCTCTGGTTCAATTCCCAGTCAGGGCACATGCCTGGGTTGTGGGCCAGGTCCCCCAGTGGGGGTGTATGAGAGGCAACCACACATTGATGTTTCCTTCTCTCTCTTTCTCCCTCCCTTCCTCTCTGGCTAAAAATAAATAAATAAAATTTAAAAAAGAAGCTATGCGTTTTATTTAAGATTTTGTCCCTGTCCTGAGTGAATAATGGATTGCCAACTTTTGTCTCCTCCTCTCCTGCCAATTCCTAATCTTCACAGTAGAAAACTATGTGCTTAGGGGAAAAGCTCAGTAGTTTTAAGATTTTATCACTTTTCAGAAAAATTAATATAAATTGTATTTTTAGATTTCCAAATGGCTTCAGTTTTGAGTATTCCTAGGAAATGGTGGCACGCATGTTAATGTATCCCAAATGCTACTTGTAATTGAGACCAGTTGAGATGAAGACCCTCTCTTCACATAATAATTTGCAATGTTCTTTCATCAGTTTGTCTTGCTGCCGAGTCCTTGACTTATCTTCACACATTATCCGAAGAATATTGCACTTTAACTTCACTGTTCAATTCCATGTTTCTCTGCCAAGTCCCATCTAGGTATCTGACATATAACTAGCAGCAACATAATGGTGTAGACTAATAGCTAATGAATAATTACTTTTTCCTGTTCATTCAGTTTAAAGAGCGTTTCCGAAGTAAAATATGCTATGGTTGTCAGATCATAGTAACATATTGCATAAGAAAAGGCAATGAAATGCGTAGACTCATCATTAATATCAGGAAATTCATGATTTGCTGTTAAACTAAATTAATATCAGAAAATTCATGGTTTGCCCACTAAAGTAAATTAAGAGCTGGCTGAAGAGTTTGATTTATTGTTTATTTGGGGGCTCTGTACTGTACAGTTCTACTATTTACAGAATATATCTATGTGAATATACATATATATGCACATTTTTATTTGGCATAGTGAAAGGAAAATTATTCATTGAAGATCCACATTTTCATTTCAGCTTAGCTCTTACTTATGTACTATCTTTCAGAGCTTGAAGAAGTCACGATCACCACGAGCGTTTGCTTCCTCAGCCGTGCCGCTCTTCCTTCATAGCACGGACGGGAGAGTCAAGTGAGATAACATATATCAAATTATTTTGTAGTCTAAAAACTAGCATATAAGTGTCAGCACATTTGCATTGTTGTTGTTAATTGTTATCTAATTGATTCTCTAAACATTCTGTAAAATCATCAAAGCAGATTCATTAATTTATTCAACAAGTTATTATCAATCACTGCAGTGTTTGGGGTCCAGACCACTCAATGGCGTTTAAGTCACACAGAGGATCCTGCCTTTCTAGGCTCCTGTGCTTGTGCCAGGACTAGGTAATGTTTAGTTAACCCAGGCCTAAGTGAAGATCATTTCAGGTACCTCTACACATGATGATGAGACAAAACAGGATGATGTGTTAGTGACTACTTAAGATACAAATTAGGAACTTGCACTCTAAAGAGTGAACATTAGTAGAGATTCACTTGATTAGTGGGGACCAGTTAGTTGAAGACCTGGAATAAGAACATTTCAAAAAAGGAAAGGCTCGGGTGATGGAGGAATAGAAAGAAGGTTTGTGGAGCTGGACTAGTGAGTTAGAGAAAGGATGGAAGGAAATATTAGATGTCACTTCCTCAATGAAATCTTCCTTGCCCCTCAGCTGCTAGACCTTTTCAGCATCCCTGCTATGCATCTTGCTATATCCTCTATTTGTTTTGTAATATCACACTTACTTGTATGTTTAATTGTCTGTTATTCTCATTAGACTCCAGTCTGGGAGAAAGCCAGTAATATTTCTTTTTGCTTGTTATTTTAACCCCAGCACCTATAACAACTTAGCCCCTAGCCCCTATTTGATGAACTGGGAAAATTATACAGTGCAGTATTGTCAAGGTCATCTAGGTTCATTTTCTTCAGAGTACTTAGTCCTGTATTCTCTTCATACTTCTCACTACCTTCATCGGGGGAGAGTGATCTGTATTGTGAAGGTCTGACAGATACCTTCTGTTTTCTAATTCAATAGACTAGTGAGGATGTGATGTGTTAATGAAATGCTAGCTATAAAGGCAAACACTTTTTTTCAGTTCAGGTGACATTTGTGGAGATCTTTAGTAGGATGAAATAACTTACCATTAAGAGCAGGTGCTTTTATATGTTATATAAATTACTGAATGACAGGTATGCCAATGTTTAAAATGAGGAACAGTGTTTGAGGTACTCATTTGGAATCATAAAGCTGCAAGTTACCCATGTAAGTTTCAAACTGAGGATTGATGACTTTAGTGATGTTACTACTTTTACCCCACTTACTGATGCTGTCCTTTGTTTTTGCATAATAATACATGCTCTTATCGAACCATCATCAAAAGGTAACATGTTTTGTGTCCCTCTTTATGATTACAGATGTGTAGGTGTTGATTTATTCACTTCTACTCTCCTGTGGGTTTCCTTAATTTTTTAAAAAATATTTTATTGATTTATTTTTAGAGAGCAGGGAAGGGGGAGAGAAAGAGAGAGAGAGAAACATCAATGTGTGGTTGCCTCTCACGTGGCCCCCACTGGGGACCTGGCCCGCAACCCAGGCATGTGCCCTGACTGGGAATCGAACCTGAGACCCTTTGGTTCGCAGCCCGCCCTCAATCCACTGAGCTACACCAGACAGGGCGGTTTCCTTAATTTTTAAGATGAATGTAGCAAGGTAACTAGGTCCAGAGAACTTAGGAAGATTCTAGCTATAAATGCAAACAAACTTAAGTGAAAATGTGTATACTATCATGTTAGATTTACGAACATCAAGTTCTCATTAAAGGAAATGTGGAAGACAAACAAATTTAAAGTGCGTATGGATGGAGATGAAAAGATGACTTCTATTATTCTTCAAACAAATAAGGAACAGTGTTGAGATTCTGAAAGAAATGCAGAAAGTGATATGCAACTAATTTGATTTGAATTCTGGTTGGTACCAGGCCATCATTTTAATGTTAATCCTTTAATAATACACATGAAATATAATTATATAATACACTTATTATTTATAATTCTTTTTTTGATGAATGTTCTCTATAACAAATTAAATCAGAGAGATACAAAAATTAAAAAAAGAAATTTTTCTCGTTACAGTAACACAAACTGTTTAATTGCAGATTGTTTTTACTTCTACATTATCTTTATTTATAGGAAATTCTTTGCTTACACAGTCAATTAGAAAAGAAAAATTGATTATGGAGCTTAAGTCTTGAAATTTGGAAAACACAGGTATGGAAATCAGAGCTGTAAAATATGATTAATATTATAACTCACTCTTATTCGGTTTTGAAACTAGCTAAAGACAAATATACTAACTAACATTTACAATATGTATGAAACATTTAAGGAAACATTTAACTGTTACCTTTCTTAAAATTGCATTTTTCAAAGTAATTATCATAGAATAATAATCAATTTGGTTTTTATAGCTTTTAGAAAAGTAATTTTATTTAGAAAAATTAATGTGATATAGTACATACAATATAATAACAATGTAAAATTGATATTATTTTGATAATAAAATTACTATCAAGTAACTGATAAATATGATGCAATATCAAAAGATCTTTTAAGCAGAGCAGGTCTGGGCTTTGCTTTTTAAAAAGCAGAAATACTTGCAGCCAAAACTTCTGAATCAGAAATAATAAGGAACAAGGAAAGATGAAAGTACTAACCATCTTGCATTTGTGACAGATGAATTATACAGTAAACATCAAAGAGAATAAAACACACTTATTGAATGGGAATTTTCCAAATCACATTGCTGATTATACTTCAAGAGACAGCCACAAAGTATTTCTTCTAATTTAAATTATAGTCAAAACTTGTAAGCTATCTTCTTGATTTTGTTTAAAGTTAACAACAGGGGAAGTAAAAATAGAGAGAATGGAGAATTTTCGTAACACCAAGAAAAATTTGTGCAGTAAATATCGACAAAGAAGATTTTTAACTTTCTTTAGTGCTGAGTGCACAGATCTTTTTTATTTTTCTATCACAAGGCCTGGATGTTTGAAATAGTATATCATCCGTCTAGTAAACACAGCTCCCCCCCATCTTACCTAGTACAAATTTTTTTAAGTTTTATTTTTTAACTTTAAAAGTTTTCAACTACAGTTGACATACAATATTATATTAGTTTCATGTGTACAACATAGTGATTTGACATTCATATAACTTACAAAGTGATCCCCCTTATAAGTCTAGTGCTCACCTGAAATCATACATAGATATTATAATGCTATTGACTCTATTTCCTGTGCTATGCTTTACATCCCCTTGACTATTTTTATAACTGGCAATTTGTACTTGATCTCCTTTACCTTTTTCACCCAGACCTCTAACACCCCTCCCATCTGGCAGCCATCAATTTATTTTCTGTATCTATGATTTTGTTTTTTTTGCTTTTTCATTTTGTTTTTTTAAATTCTACATATAAGTGAAATCATATGGTACTCGCCTTTCTCTGACTTATTTTACTTTGCATGATACTTTCTATGTCCATCCATGTTGTCAAAAATGGCAAGATTTAACTATTTTTTTATGTTTGAATAATATTCCATTACATATATGAACCACTTCCTCTTTATCCATTTGTCTATCAATGAGCAATAAGTTGCTTCCTTATTTTGACTATTGTAAACAATGCTGCATAGGATTTTGTCAAAGATATATGCATACAGGATTGCATATATCTTTTTGAATTAGTATTTTGACTTTCTGTGGATAAATTCTCAAAAGTGGGATTTCTGGATCATATGATAGTTCCATTTTTAATTTTTAAAGAAACCTTGTACTGTTTTCCATAGTGACTGCACCAATTTGCAATCTCAGTAACAGTGCAAAAGGGTTCCCTTTCTCCACATCCTCACCAGCACTTCTTGTTTGTTGATTTATTGATGATTGTCATTCTGACAGATGTGAGGTTATATCTCATTGTGATTTACTTAATTTGTGTTTCTCTGGTGATTAGTGATACTGAGCATCTTTTCATATGTCTATTAGCCATCTATATATCCTCTTTGGAGAAATACCTATTCAGGTCTTCTGCCTGTTTTTTAATCTGAATGTTTGTTTCTTTTGGTGTTAAGATGTGTGACTTCCATATATATATATATCCTTATCTGATGTATTATTGGTAAATATCTTCTCTTCTCCCAAATGATAAGTTGTCTTTTTTTTGTTGATGATTTCCTTCACTGTCCAAAAAGTTTTCAGTTTGATGTAGTCCTATTTGTTTATTTTTTTCTTTTGTTTCGCTTCTCTGAGAAGATATATCAGAAAAAAATATTACTGAGGGCCATGTCAAAGAGTTTGCTACTTAAGTCATCTTCTAGGGGTTTCATGGTTTTAGTTTATATATTTAAGTCATTAATTCATTTTGAATTTATTCTTATATAGTGTGTAGGATGATGATCCAGTCATGTATGTGTCCAGTTTTCCTAACACTGTTTGTTGAAGAGACTGTCTTTGCCCCATTATCTATTCTTCCCTCCTTTGTCATACATAAATTAACCACACTGGTGTGGGTTTACTTCTGGACTCTCCATTCTATTCTATTGATCTATGTACCTGGGTCTGTACCAGTACTATGCTGTTTTGGTTACTGCAATAGCCTTGTGGTATAGTTTGATATCAGGTTGCATGATACCTCAATTTTGTTCTTCTTTCTCAAGATTGCTTTGGATATTTTGGGTCTATTGTGGTTACATAAATATTTTAGGATTATCTTTTCCAGTTCTGTGAAAAATGCCATTGGTATTTGGATAGGGTTTACAGTGAATCTTGTTGATTGCTTCGGAAATATGTTTATTTGTATCTTCTTCAATTTCTTTCCTGAATTTTTTATAGTTTTCTGAGTATAAGTCTTTTGCCTTCTTAATAAATTTATTCCTAGGTATTTTATTCTATTTGATGCAGTTATAAATGGGATTGTTTTCTTAATTTCTCTTTCTGATAGTTCACATATAAAAATGTGACTGTTTCTGAATATTAATGTATCCTGCTACTTGACTGAATTAATTTATTAGTTCTTATAGTTTTCTGTTGGACTCTTTGGGGTCCCATATATATGTACATATATGTATGGAATAGAACACATATACACACACATATATATATAATTGTGCCATCTGCAAATAAGGACAGTTTTATTTTTTTTTCTGATTTGAATGCCTTTTATTTCTTTTTTCTGATTTGAATGCCTTTTATTTCTTTTTTCTTATCTGATTGCTGTGGCTGAACTTCTAATACTATTTTGAATAAAGGTGATGAAAATGGGCATCCTTGTTTTATTTCTGTCCTTAAGGAAAAGGCCTTCAGCTTTTCAGTGTTGAGTATGATGCTAGCTGTTGGTTTTCAATGTATAGCTTTTATTATGTTGAGGTATGTTTCCTCTATTCCTCTATCCTCACTTTGCTGAAAGTTATTATCATAAATGGATGTTAAATTTTCTCAAATGTCTTTTCTGAATCTATTGATATGTTCACATGATCTTCACTCTTTATTTTGTTTGTTTTGTTTTGTTCATGTTAATATATTTTTAGATATTGAAACAATCTTGTATCTCAGGAATAAATTCCACTTAATAATGGTGTATGATCTTTTTAATGTATTGATGAATTTGGTTTGATAATATTTTGTTGAGGATTTTTGAATCTATGTTCATAAGGGATATTGGCCTAAAATTTTTTTATAGAGCCTTTTTCTGATTTTAGAATCAGGGTAATTTTGACCTCATAAAACAAGCTTGGGAGCCTTCCATCCTCATAAATTTTTTGGAATAGCTTAAGAAGGATAAGTATTCTTCTTAATGTTTGGTAAAATTCTCTTGTGAAGCCATTTGGTCCAGGGCTTTTGAATGTTGGGAGTGTTTTGGTTACTGATTTGATTTTGTTAGTAGGTATCTGGCTGCTACAATTCTCTGTTTCTTTCTGATTCAGCTTTGGAAGATTTCTAGGACAATTTAGGTGATATAGATATAGAGTCATTAGTTGATCTAAGAAAGGTAATAGTCTAAGTTATTGAGCTCAGTTGTCTCAGGCCCTTTTGATTGGACCCTGCTCTCAGACTGAACAACCTTATCCTTTGTTCTATTCCATCTTGTCTATTATCTTTGTGTGTCTCTCTTACCTAAAACTACAGTTACAGGCCAAAGATATACTCTCTGCTGTTATTTGACCTTCATATCTTCACTGGCCAGCCAAATGCACCCAGAAGGGTTAATTTTATGAGTCAACTTGAATTGGTTAAGGGATGTCCAGATAGTTAGTAAAGCATTATCTCTGAGTGTGTTTGTGATGGTGTCTCCAGAAGAGATTAGCATTTGAATCAATAGACTGAATAAAGAAAATTGTTCTCTCTAATGTAGGTGGGCATCAGGCATCCACTGATGGCCAGAATAGAACAAAAAGGTATAAAAAAGTGAATTTTCTCCCTCTACTTGAATCGGGGCACGCATCTTCTTTTGCCAGGGGACATCAGCACTCTTGAATCAGGTCTTTGGACTTGAACTGGAACTTACACCATCAGGCCTCTGGACTTAGAATGAATTATATCACTTGTTTTCCTGGTCTCCAAACTTGCATACATTAGATCCTAGGACTCCTCAGACTTCATTATTGTGTGAGCCAATTACTATAATAAATCTTCATATACATATTTATATCTTTTCTCTATATTAATGTATCATGTTGGTTTTGTTTTTCTAGAAAACCCTAACTAACACAGCACCCATATCCAGTCCTGGACTGTGCACCAAGGAAGAGGTGAGGCAGAGTAGTCTGATGTGTCCCTGTACAATGACAGTGACCTACTGGGAAATGTCAAATAACTTTCTCCCTAAAAAGCAGAGTCTGAGTTCGGTGTATTTGCTAGTTTCTATGGTGTAAATACTTCTACCATGTAAAAAACTCAAGATCAAAATAATACAAAATAATGAAATGTAGCAAAGTACAAAGTGGTGAATATATATATATATATATGAATATATACAAATATATAAATATTGAATCTCTATATAAAATTGTTTTTATTAAAAGCCAGCTGGCACAATTCCTGGGAATTTAGCAAACCACTCTCATAAAGTGTTACAAATGAGCTTCAGCCCACACATAGGGGAGAAGCAAAAGGTAGATATACCATCTGGGAGGCTGTTGCCTTAAACTAGGCATGGAATAGTTTGAACTTGGACCATATGGTGACTGAAATATGGAAATAGAGGAAAGCTCAGGAGATGATGCAGGAGAGGATCAGGAAACCACTCAAAGGAAGGCAGGTCTCTTTGAAAGGAAGTAGCACATTTTAAGAGATATCATAAAAAACAAGAAGAGCTCTGGAATTAGGAGCAAAGTTGGCAAGTCCAGACTGGTTTGGATCAAAGTGCTGTTAAATTTCCAAGTATTTTGGCAGAAAGATAACATAAAATTGGAGACGCTGGTTGAAGGAGTGGAGTCAGGTTAACCATTTAACCATTTTGGGGGTCCAGGCTGTGAGAGGGGCGCTGGTGAATGTAGGCTAATTTTTCAGAATAATACGTATATTTAAATGGAGGAGAGATCTGAATTTATTTTAAGAAAAAAAGGGAGAAATTGGCACAGGAATTAATGTTAAGGTACCACTGTAGTAGGGTGGTATAATTTACTGTGCACTAACTCTAAATTTTTTAAAAGATTTTATTTATTTTTAGAGAGGGGAAGAGAGAGAGAAAGAAAGGGAAACACCAGTGTGTGGTTGCCGCTCACATTCCTCCCACTGGCAACCCGGCCTGCAACCCAGGCATGTGCCCTAGACTGGGAATAGAACTGGCAGGCTGTCACTCAATCCACTGAGCCACACCAGCCAGGGCTAAATCTAATTTTTTAAATTAAGAACTCAGAAGATAAAAACCATTGCTAAAATGAGGTCTTTCGAATGTGATGTTGTTTCCTTTGAAAATATAATAATTAATTAGACCGTATTAAAAAGGACAAGATTATTGCTCAGGGAGATTGGAGAAGCTGGCCTGGTGAGCACAGTTTTTTCCTTTTCTTTATACTTTAAAAACATCTCTTTAGGCTCATCATGTAAAAGTGGGCTTAATTAAATTTACTAGCTGTTAATTTATAATCTGTTCAGTATCGCATTATTTATTTCTTAAGACAGTCCTGATTTTTTACCTGGTTTTGAGATTTAAGAGAATTAAAATGGAACTCAGAGGTACAGAGTCATTTATTGGCCAGCACTTCAAAAACAAAACACGACCCTATTTCTGAGGAGCCCCGGAGACCCGGTGCTGTGAGGTCGTCTGTCTTCTTTCAAAGACCGATGTTCCACATCTCCTATGATTGAGTGAGAAAGTGACAGCAGGCAGGTTGTAAATTTACAGGTCAAAAGAAGCTCAGTGGTGTAAATTACATTACTTTGAAGTCTACATCTATTGCTGATCCCTTTGGAAAATTAATTTTACTCAACAAATCCCTTCCATCATACAGATATTATTTTCAAAGAAAATATGACATGGCTTTAGAAAATAGAATTATCCATAGGAAAATGTGACAAGAAAAATAATAACTTTATTCTAACTCTGTGTTGAAGGGTATAAGTTTCTTTAGGGACCACTGAATAATCCATAACCAAATAAGTTTATCGTTTCTGCCCATTATGAATAGGGGAGTGTGGTCAGACCAAGGGACTGTACAGACTGAGAGATTCTATTAGAATGATTGAAAGGATTGGTTATTTAGCAATTCATGTCCAGAAATTATGATCGAGATATTTGTATAGACCCAGATTCTATCTTTTTTCCCTTTCTTTATGTATTGATTTTTATTGAAAAGTGGTGGGATGCAGTACTAATGATGCATATCTTTGTGGTGAACATGTTAAAAAGGAAGGGCAGTTAGCTACATATTAGCTTCTGATGTGGAAAGGGAGAGAGAGAAGAGTTTGGAGGCTGTCTGTATTCTCAATAGTCCCTATTGGTAGTTCTTATGGGTTTCAGGGAGGTACATAGCAGGGGCATGGGACAGGTTAGGGAATATGGTAGGCAGCTTCTAAGATGTGTGCCTGTGATGCCAACTTTCTGTTCTTCATGTTCATACATATTTCTCTCCACTTGACTGTGGCCTGGACCTAGTGACTTGCTTTTGATAAATAGAGTATGGCAAAATGTTGATATATCTTAGACACTGAATTACAAAGTGATACTGCCTTCTGTTCTATTCATCCTCTTTTACTCTCTAACTTGCTTTCTCTGACCATTGCCAGATGCCCTGTATGAGCCACCCTATGAAGAGGTCCATAGGACAAGAAACTATGGGTGAACTTTCACAAATATATGAGTGAGCTAGATTCTCTCCTAGTCAAGTCTTAAGATGACTGCAGCCATGGTTGGCACCTGTACTGTAGTCTGTGTAACACCCTGAGCCAAAGGACCCACCTAAATTGTACCCAGATACTGTACCGATAAAAAAAACTAAGAATGTTAATTTTTTAAAGCCACTAAACTTTGATAAAAGTTGTTGCAGGCAATAGATGATGAATACTGAGATGATCCTCTTCGTATTTATCCCATACTTGCATGAATAAACATCCAGTAATTATATGCTGATCCATATTGAGCCCACGAGAATGACTGTATCAATCAGGGGCAAGGTGGGAAATACATGGCACCTCATAGAGTTTAACTGAATGGTTTAATGGACAATTTATAGAGGGGCAGGAACTGTTTTTTATTATGAAAAAAAGGATGATGAAACGTTAAAAACTAGCCTTAGTATGTAGCTGTCAACATCTGTAGCCTGAAGGATTCAGAAGAAACAGTTTGTTTTTTTGCTTTGTAATGCAGAGAGAGACTGGAGCCTTGGAAAACTGGCCACCATCCAAGAGCTCTAGTGTTGGAATAAAGCTGTCTCTGGAGAAAATGCATGGCTGGGAGAGAGTGGGGAGAGGTAATCATTATATTCACCTCCATATTCCTACCTTTAGATCTTCTCTCTCCAATTCCCATTGGCCAAACCCAACCAGAAGTCAGAAGGCAAGCAAGCCTGGGGGATACAACTCTGAGATCAGTCTCGCGGGGCACAGACCAAGACAGAGAAACAATGGGTTATGGATCTCTAGGCATGTGAGGAAAGACTAACCAGCACAAAAGATATTCTAATATGGAGACTCTGCAACCTAACAATAGGGAGTTTTGGTGATAAAGAGGGTGTGGAGTGTATTGTGGGAAAGTTGGATGCTACCTTTCAGCAAAACATATGGCCTCTTCATCCTCGGAACAAACTATGCCACTATTTCTATCCTCTTTTGCATTTGGTGTTCTATATTATGAAGTCTGCAATAAAAATTGAGCAGACTGAGACCACCTCTAGATCTGGCCCACAGAAACCTTACAGGCACTTTGTTTTATGCTGTTTTCTACTTTCCATTGTGTTGGATGGTGCTCCTGAGAGAATAGTTCAAAATTCAGCTCTTGATTATTTTAGACTGTCCCTGGAGAGATAGATCCCTCAGTGGGTGTGTGGAGCAGAGCTTGCCATTAATCAGAAACAACTCAGAGTTGTTATGAAAGCATGAAATATATGACTTTTAAAGACATTGTATTGTTGGGGAAATTTTTCCTTCTTTCATCCTACCCTATCTTTATAATAGTTCCTTAATAGGGCTTTCTGTTTTATACAGGTAGTCCCTGGCCACTCTGTCTCCAAGTAAACCTGTCTTTATACATAAATTTGCTTAGTATTAGCTAAAATGGATTAAGTTTCTGAAGATCCAGTAAAGACCCTTCAGTTTAAAATGACCAAACACATTACAAAATTCCTATTATGGCTGATTGCATTTTCCAAAATGGCTGAAACATATACAGTATCACATGCTTTTCTTAAAATTGTCTTTAATACTTCTCCCATGACAATAGATAGTTTATGATATTCCCTCTTCTGAAATTTGGATATCTTATGACTATAAAACAAATGATGTGTTTTCCAATGCTAGGTTATAAAGGACAATACAGTTTCTACCCAGTTCTTTTGGTACACTCATTCTTGAGATGCAACCACCATGTGGTGAAGAAGCAGGCTGAGAGGGCTACTTAGCTGTCAATATGCACAATGTCTTATAGAAAAAGAAGACTCAGAAGGCAAAGCCCAGAGCCCAGAAGGTAGAACAAAGCCTAGTGGAAAGAGACAAGAGCCATGGAAAACTACTTGCAGGCAGCTGGACTTAGTTTAATTAAGAAACATGCTAGATTTCAAAATTGCTATGGAGCAATGCTTACAGTGTGTTTCTTGTTTTTGCCCCTTTTAAATAGGAGCATTTATAGCTTTAGCCTAAGAATAGCTCACCATTGTATATTGGGTGTGTGTAAGGCAGACAACTTTAGTACACAGGTTTTCAGATTGAAATAAATGGTACTGAAGAAGCTGTATACAGGTAATTACATTCGAAGAGACACATTTGCACTTGGGCCTGATTTAGATACTAAGATCCTCACTTGAGGTTTCCAGTATAATTGGATTAGACTTGCAGATTTTGGAGCGGATCAAGAGTACATTTCATGTGAATATTTGGATTTTAGGGGCCAGAGGGCAGATAGAGGGAAATTACATTTCTCAAAAATAATTTCAAATGCATTTCCTTCTCATGTGCTCTTGTTACATTGTGTCCTTAAGATTCTTCACACTGAGAAATACGGGAATTTATGTTATTTCTCCCTTGAATTTGGGTGCATTTGTAATTGTGGCAGAAGTTATATACATGTCACTTATGAGTTTAGCTTATTAAAGGCAGAAGAGTTTCTTCCTGGTTCTCTTGAAATTAATACTCTTAGAACTCAAGCACAATCGCTCTAGACAAGACTGGAACCTACTGCCTGCATTTCCTATCAGATATATGAGTTAATAAGCCTTCAGATGATTTCATCTCCAGGCCATTTTGTTATCAAGAGCCTTTGAATTTATCTAGCTAAAACATTAGACATTATGGACAAAATGAAAGAGAGAAAGGAAGAAGGAGGGAAAGCAGGCTGGCAGAAACAAAGGAACCTGTCCAGGTTCTGCCCTTTCTGAATGCCTGACCAACAGAATATGTGAACATAGTAAAATGGTTGTTTACACCATTAAAATTGGGTAGGTTTGTTTTGCAGCTCTAATAACTGGAATACTCTGTTTCCATTCATAGTTTAATGGCCCATTTCTATAATTAATGATTTCCAAGATATCCAAAAGTAAAGACCTTAAGAATTTCAACAACTTCACAATCCTTTTGTCATTCTCTAGTCATTGTCTTGTTGTTTTATAACTAGCCTATTAGTCATTACTGGATGGCTAATTACAAAGAACATAATCTTAATTTCTCTTATCACTTCATCAATCAGTTTGGTATGACTGCTTGACAGCCATTAGCATATTCACTTTGAATTTGCAAAAAATGTAGCATAGTCTTGATGAACTCGGTGACTTAGTGCTTTAAGAGCATCACCCATGTACCTATATATTATTAGTCATATCTATCTGTCATCTATCTATCTATCTATCTATCTATCTATCTATCTATCTATCATCTCTCTATCATCTATCTAATCTATTGAGTTCATTAAGAAATGGAAGACACATAGGTGAACACTTGAAGAAAAAGAAAAAACAAAACTGTTGAGGAACCAGAAGGCCTGCATTTAATCTGTAGCTCTGCCTTGAAAATGTTTAAGGGTACACAGAAATAGTATGAAGATATACAACCATTACATGGGGGTGGTAAATTACATGGCCTTTTAATCACTTTCCCAACCTTCAGGTTTGTTGTATAGCATTCTGAATAAAAAAACTAGGATTCATTCCAAACAAAAAAATCAATTTATGATAACAATGCTGTGCTGTCTCCAAGAACCTGCAAATAGGCTCTTCCTATGCAAAGCTCACTAAGATAATGTAGCTCTGTCTGCATAGCAATGCTAACCAACAAAGGAGGGCAGGAGGAGCCATGGACTCTACGTGACTGGGTTATTGCCTTTGTCCCAGAAAAAAAGTAACATTTTTATAACTCTCAGAAATGTGATATAATTGTGCATTAAATCAGCTATATAAATTATGAGTTATATCTCATTTTCCTGCTTGTTCTGTGACAATATAAATATCTTTTTCTTTAGGTTGTACATAAAAATAAAGAATGATGAATGTCATTTCATGAAGAGACATTCACTATTGTATCAATGTTCTCCTGTGTCCTGAACAGTAATTTATGGTTTGTATTTGCTCTTTTTGTAGAATATAAACCTCCTTTTCCTGCCTTAAGGATGCCCTCTATTGGTTAGAGCAACTCCACATTTTCTTGTTTTGCCTTGGGCTCTGTGCATTTCTAGAGGATGGTGATATATGGGGAAAAGCCTAGTCAGATAATATTGTCTAAAGGACAAGCTGAAGTTGCTAGTTTAAAACCTGCATTTGAATATGGCTTACCAATTATGATTCTCTGGACAAAGGCGTAGGCTTTAGTTTGTTCACAGTATAGGTAGGCAATCAGATGTAAGAAGCTCAGTTCAGTTTGCTGCACTGATATTCAGACTTTTTCCTCCAAATTTAGTCAATGTGCAGTGACCGAACATAATAGGCCATGCCTCATTTCATCTTCTTCTCTAGTGGGATATTCTGCTTGAGTTGAAGCTGATTTAACATACAATATTTAGAAGGGCTGTTGAAATTGTACATGAGGGATCTGTTTGCAGTAATGCTGAAAGAACCTCCCAGGGAAGTATGTCATGGTCAAGAAAAACAAAGTCAAGGTGCCCGAGCTTGGTCAGGGCAAAGAGAGAAACTGATATTGAATATAGTATCAGCTGTGACTCTTTCAGTTTCAAGTATCGGAAACTCATTTCCAATGAGCCTTCTTCGTCTCTCAGCTAGACTCAATTGTGTGCTGTAGCCGACTGGTCCTAGCACATGAAAGGTAATTGTTAAACTTTGGGGAATTCAATGAGCTTGTTGCTAAACCATTGATAGCTTGAAATTGTCCAGGGTGGAAGGTTTTATACCAAAAAATTTGGCGAACATACAACTGTTCCTCTCCTCCTCCCCTAGCAGGTTGTTAAATATTTACTGGAATACCGCTGGCTAGACTTGATTCCTAAGAGGGCTTCCTGTATCCATCTTTGAACTCCCTGCACAACTTTATTTATTACCACAGCAATAGTGATCGTGATGACTTAAAAAAAAATCAGATTATGTCTGTCCACTGCTTAAAACTATCAAATGACTTCCCATTATACTTTTGTAGTGCATTGCACTGTGTCAACTAATTTGGAACTTTGTCTCCCAGATTTCCTGTCCCTATATCATTCTGGGCTAGCAGTGGTCACAAAAGACATTTGTTTTAGATTTGGAAGGTGGAAGTAAAGCAGCACCCATATTTAAGCTTAGTAGGTCAGTGCACACTCAGGCACTGTTGCCATCGCCTCCCAGGCTGCCCTTAGTGCTCCCAGCTCTTCTGCATGAGTTCCAATTTGTCCTTTTTCAGCCCCAATTTACGTCCACCTTTTCTTCTCAAATGCCTTGTCTGATGACCTCAAGCCCAGAGCCAGATGAAGAAGCTACAGCTAGGCAACCTGTTCACCAACTCCCACAATCGCATTCAGATTCCTTTTTCTCTGTCACTTCCACTGGTTCTGCATCTCTGATTGAACCATAACTGACGCAGCTCGGAATGGAAAAAGCAAACTTATGTTTCTAGCTTATACCCTGTAGTTGAACACGCCTCTGCATCCATCTCTGGCCTTGTTTTGGACCACTGTCTCTCTTGCTCCCTACTGTTCCACATGCCTTCTTTCTGTTCTTAGAATGTAACAATTATTACCACTTTAGGGCTTTGTGGTAACTTCTCTCTTTGCCTGATCGGGCTGACTACTTCTTTACTTGAGTTTTCAGTTCAGATGTCGTCTTCCAAGAGAGATTTTACCTGAACACCCAATTTACAGTCTAAGTTGAAGCTATTGTAATTTTTTGCAAAGTCCTAGTTACTCTCTGATATTTTTTTTCTGCTATTTGTTTGATTATTATCTTTTTTCTCCAAGCAGAAACTAAATGCCTCAGAAGCAAAAATCTTTCTGGCCTCGTCAGTAGTAAATGCTCACTAATTATCTGCTCAATGCATATTATTAACTTCTTTATTGTTGTTTACACATTATGGAAAACAGAGTACAGGTAATTTTTGAACAGAATTCTTTTTGGGAAAGCACACTTCTTAGTGAAACTGGCTTAATGATTGCTTGGGGCGAAGGGAATAAAGAGAGGGATGGATGAAGAAAGGTGAGGAAAAAAGTAAAATAGTGTTATGAGATTCCTATCCATGTCTTCATTAAAGATGAACTCACTAAAATTGATTGAAGACAATTTTTTCTCTAACTTGAAAGTGAATTCAATTTTATATCCATGTTAGCTAAAAAGCAAAATGAAATTTAGAGATTTTAGAGCCCAGAATCAGAAGGAATCAGAGGAACCTAAGCCTCTGGGTATTAAACATTTTCTGCAACAGTTTATAGAATTAAAAGGGTGCAGCACTTGGAATATTGAGGGAATCTTGGTTAACTCTCCTGTGATAGAGAGACTACAAATAATATCTACATCTCAGAGGTCAGGAAGGAACTTTAGCTTAATAGTTAGTGTTTCCTTTAGGTGCAAATTCGGATCCATATTTTTCTCTATCACTTACTGATTCTGTGACCTTAACTACTAAGTTATTTATACTCCGTATGCCTTAGTTTCCCCATCTGGATTTTAGAACTAGTAACCATTTCTACTTCATAGGTTTATTGTGATGATTAAATAAATAAAATAAACCTTTAAAGCACTTAGAGTAGTGTCTAACATATCCTAGTCAATCACTGGAGTTATTTTAATCTATATTAACATGAATGTCCTGTTCTTGAAGTTGGATATTCTGTGTTATATGTCTGTGCTCTACATACTTCACCATTTCCTATTTCTATCATAGCCAGGCAACTGGTTATAAAATTATAAGTTTTAAAGTCAACTTTACTGGCATTCACATATAATCACTATATCATAGTTTGTAAGTAATTATGTCAATAAATTGTTTTCACATACATCATGAAAAAATATTCTGTGCATTTGATAAAATGATATGCTACAGATTTTTGTACCATAAAAATTCCTTTACTGGTATGATTTAGACAACAACTCTTTCAATGTTTTAAACATTTTAATTATTATCATTTTTTAAAAGGACTGATGATAATACCTGTATGGGATACAAAATTCAGAAGACATAAAAGGCCTGACGGTGAAAGACCAGCTTTCTTCCCACACTGGCTCCCCATGTCTTCGTATCTTTCTTCCGACTCTGTAACCACAGTTATCTTCTGGAAATAATTCGTGCCTCACAGGAGCACGCTGATAATGGCTGCAAGACACAGCTTTTGGCTTCCCTGACTCAGATAATGATCAGTTGACTTTAGAAATCCAACCATGTGTTCACAGACCCCTCAAAACCCCTCAGAAAGAGGAATAATCAGGCAAAGGCATCAGGGGTCCTCTTGCTCTGCTCTAAATATGAGGAAAATTTAAAAGCCAAAAACATCAACAGAAAACCTATTTCAAATTAAAGCTAGCTGCTTTCTATGTGAGCTTTCCAAATAAATGATCTAGAAAAATTTCTGTCACTTCTCAAGGAAATAAAACACCTGAGGTTTTTTCATTTAGAAAATTGATAATTTGCATTGTTATTAAAATGTTGCCATGCAATATAATTATGTTATGTAAAATGGAAATATTATAAAGAATAAATTAAAAATATGAGCTAATTACACTGTGCTAAATCAATTTTTTTCTGTGGGAGCTTCTATATGTGGTGGTAGGGTCACTCATTACACTATGTGAATTGCGTTTTATATAAACTTTTATATTTAATGTATTTTTATTGAAAAATTATTCATCTAAATAAGAACTTTTAATTTCTCTTTTTTCCTAAATATAAAAGAATTACATGATCATTATAAAAGTTTTGGAATGTACTGAAAAATATTACTGGCTATCTCATCACCCATTTGCTGCCACTATTTTTTCTTTACTTCATATATATGCAGTACATTATAAATAACAGAAATACATATATATTAAAAGTGAAAGCATTCTGTTTATGTTTAATTTCTTGCTTTTTGCCATTTAACATTCTGAGTGTGTAAATATATAAGTACCAGAAATATAAATGAGTGATTCACACACATGCACACACTCCTGCTACAAATTTTTTAAAACATCATTTTAATAACTATATTTACCTAAAATATTGCCTCACTTGATGCTTAAGCTTTTGGAGCTTGGCTTTTGGAGTCTAATACATCTGGATTCACACTGGCTCCACAGTGACTGTGTGATTTTTGACACGTTATCTAATTCCTGAAGGTAAGAATAGTCCACCTTTATTGAATGTTTGTTATTTGTCTCTTTAACTGCTTCACATGTATGAAATCGGTTTTCTCTCTTGGCAAGTGAAGAATCTGAGGCATGGAGGAGTTAGTAACTGCTTGAAGATAGAGAGTTATAAAGTGGTGAAACCAGAGTCCCACTAGTGGCAGTTAGCCTCCAGAGCTTGTGCTCCTGACAATGGCACTGAACTGCCTTATAGTATTTTTTTAAAAAATTTAATTGTTTAAATTTTTAAATTGATTTTAGAGAGAGAGGAAAGGTGGGTGGAGCAAGAAGGAGAGATAGAAAAGAAATATCAACATCTCATTCCATTTACTTGTGCATTCACTGGTTGATTTTTGTACATGCCCCTGACCAGGGATCAAACCTGCATCCCCGGGGCATCAGGATGATGCTCTAACCTACTGAGCTACTCACTCAGGGCATGCCTTATAGTCCTCTCAGAGTGAATATTAGAATTTTAAATGTGATGATTTACAGGGTAAGCACACATTGGATAATGCTTAAGAGATAGTTTGCTTCTTTTTAAGATAGCTTAATTGTGGTAAAGTACACATGTAATTTATCATTTTAAGTGTACAATTTAGCGATGTTAAGCACAATCACACAGTGTGTCATCGTCACCACCATCCGTCTCCAGAACTCTTTTATTTTGCAGAACTTAAACTCTGTACACTTTTAAGAATAATCCCCCTTTTCCCCTTATCCCCAGCCCCTGAAAACTCCTATCATACTTTTTCTCTGTATGAATTTGACTATTCTAGCTACTTTTTAATGAAAGCATCATAAAGTGTTTGTCTTTTTATGACGGACTTGTTCATTTAGTATAATATCCTCAAGATTCATCCACATTGTAGCATGTGTTGGAATTTCTTTCTTTTTAAGGATAAGTGATATTCCATTTTATGTATATGCTGTATTTTAAACTAATCTGCCCATCCACTGAGGGACACCAGGTTGTCTCCTCCTTTCAGAGATTGTATATAACACTGCTATGAATGTGGGTGTACAAGTGTGTCTATGAGACCTGACGTGGCTGTATCATATGGTTATTTTATTTTATTTTATTTTATTTTATTTTATTTTATTTTATTTTATTTTATTTTATTTTATTTTATTTTATTTTATTTTATTTTATTTTATTTTATTTTATTTTATTTTATTTTATTTTATTTTATTTTATTTTATTTTATTCTAATTGATTCCAGAGGGAGAGAGGGAAAGATATAGAGAAAGAGAAACATTGACGTGAGAGAAATTCACATCGCATTGATAGGTTGCTTCCCACACACGCCACAACTAAGGGCCAAACCTCAGCCTAAGTATGTGCCCTGACTAGGAATTGAACCTGCGACAGTTTGATGCATGGAAGAATGCTCCAACCAACTTCCACACTGGCCAGGTAGTCATTTTATTTTTAATTTTTTGAAGAACTGCCATATTGTTTTATTATAGTGGATGTGGGTAGTATTTTTACATTCCCATCAGCAATGCACAGGCATTCTGATTTCTTTATATCATTTCCAATATTTATTATTTTTTGTATTTTTTATAGTAACTATCCTAATGAGTATAAGGTAGTATCTCATTGTGATTTTGATTTGCATTTTCCTATTGATTAATGATGTTGAACATCTTTTCATGTACTTATTGGCCATTTGTATATAATCTTTGGAGAAATGGCTATTCAAGTCCTTTACCCTTTTTAAAATTTGTTTCTTTATTTAGACTGTTGTTTTTAAGTTGTAGGAGTTATTTATATATGCCAAATATTAACCCTTGTCATATATATGATTTTCAAATATATTTTATATATTCAATATGTATCAAATATATCATATATATTTGGAAATCACATATATGATATGACTTCCCACTTCATTCTATTAACTATCTTTAAAGTACAGAAGTTTTACATTTTGATTTAGTTCAAGTATTTGTTTTTTCTTTTGTTTCCTGTGCTTTTGGTGTTATAGCTAAGAAATTATTGCCAAATTAATGTAATAAGGCTTTCCCCCTATATTTTCTTTTAAGAGATTTATAATTTTAGACCTTACATTTGGGTCTTCAATCCATTTTGAGTTAACTTTTTTTTTTGCTGTGGATGTCCAGTTTCCCTACTATCATTTGAAAAATTGTCCTTTCTTTATTGAGTATTTTTGGCATTATTGTCAAAAATCTTTTGACCATATATGCAACAGTTTGTTTCTGGGCTCTCTATTCCATTCTATGGGTCTGGATACCTGTCTTCATGCCAGTGTCACACTGTTGTGATGACTGTACCCTGGTAATAAGTTTTGAAATCAGGAAGTGTGAGACCTGCACATTTTTTCTTCATTTTAAAGATTGTTTTGACTATTTGGGTCATGTTTAAATACATACACATTTTAAGATGGGTTTTTCTATTTCTGCTAAAAACGCCACTGGAGTTTTGATAGGAGTTGCATTAAGTCTGTAGATTGCTTTGGGTTGTATAAACATCTAGAATATTAAGTCTTCTAATCCATGGACATGTATAACTTTCCATTTATTTGTATCTTCTTCAAATTCTTTCAGTAACATTATGTAGTTTCAGTGTGTGAGTCTTTTATCTCCTTGATTAATTTCATTCATAACTATTTTATTATTTGTGATGTGATTGTAAATTCATCTTAATTTCCTTTTCAGATGGTTTATTGTTAATGTATAGAAATGAAATTAATTTTTTGTATGTTTATAGATACAGAGAATATTTTGATAGTTGCCAGATAATAGGGGAGTTGAAGGCATGGGTTAAAAACCTGAAAGGATTAAGAAATACAGATTGGGGACTTCAGTTAAGATGGAGGCATAGGTAGACATGCTTTGCCTCCTCATGGCCACGAAAAAGAAGTTACAACTAAATCTCAAAACAAATAATTCCCAGATCTGTCAGAAACTCGAACTATATGGAAGTTCAACACCCAGGAATTCTTCAAGACCACATTCATCCAGATGAGTAGGAGGGGTGGAGATGCAGAGATGGGGTGGAGAGGGGAGGGGTCATGGTATGGTGTGGAAAGGTGGCAGTGGCAGTGGAATGGGCTCAGGCAGTCCTACATTCATGTCTGGTGAATAACATTTGGGAGGGATACCTTGGGAGAGAGTGATCCCAGTCCCAGGCCAGACTGCACAGCCCAGGGTTCCAGCACTGGAAAGGTAAATCCCCATAATTTCTGGCTGTAAAAACCGGTGGGGATTGGGGCAGCAGAAGAAGCTGACAGATTTTCAGAAAACGTTGCTTAAAGGGCCTGCACAGTCTTAAAACATATACAAATCCATCCACTCTGGCATTCAGTGCCAGGGTAGCAGCTAGAAAAGTGCCAGTCACATAAGGGGAGTGGGTGAGGTAACTGGAAATAAGGCAACTGCTGGGCAAACCTCCAGAAACCAGGCAGTTGCACAGTCCCCTCCCTGAATCCTCCCTCCACACAGAGCCACAAATTACTGTAGCAGGTTGTTCCACCTGGCGATTTCCTAAGGCTCCACCCAACACAATTTATAGGTGCTTTTCACAGGGAGTCAAAGCAGCTTTTCCTAATAAATAGAAACAAACATAGAGAGGCTGTCAAATTGAGGAGACAAAAAAATATGGCCCGCCTGGCTGGTGTAGCTCAGTGGATTGAGCACGGGCTGGGAACCAAGCGGTCCTGGTTTGATTCCAGTCAGGGCACATGCCTGGGTTGCAGGCCGGGTACCCAGTGAGGGCCATGTGAGAGGCAACCATACATTGCTCTTTCTCCCTCCCTTCTCCTCTCTCTGAAAATAAATAAAAAAATCTTAAAAAAAAAAATATGGCCCAATGAAAGAACAGAACAAAACCCCAGAAAAAGAACTAAATGAAACAGAGATAGCCAACCCATCAGATGCAGAGTTTAAAACACTGGTGATCAGGATACTCAAAGAACTTACTGAGTATGACAACAACATAAGGGAAGAAATGAAGTTTACACTAAGTAAAATAAAGAAAAACCCACAGGGAACCAACAGTGAAGGGAAGGAAACCACAATTCAAATAAAAAATTTGGAACAGAAGGAAGAAATAAACTTTCAACCAGAACAGAAAGAAGAAACAAGAATTCAAAGAAATGAGGATAGTACAAGAAGACTCTGGGACATCTTCAAATGTGCCAACATTCAAAGCATAGGGATGCCAAAAGGAGAAGAGGAAGAGCAAGAAATTGAAAACTTATTTGAAAATAATAATGAAAGATAACTTCCCTAAATTGGTGAAGTCCAGGAAGCACAGAGAGTCCCAAACAAGTTGGACCCAAAGAGGACCACACCAAGAGACATCATAATTAAAATGCCAAAGGTTAAAGAGAGAATCTTAAAAGCAGCAAGAGAAAAACAGAGAGTTACCTGCAAAGGAGTTCCCATAAGACTATCAACTGATTTCTCAAAAGAAACTCTGCAGGCAAGAAGGGTCTGGCAAGAAGTATTCAAAGTGATGAAAAGCAAGGACCTACAACCTAGATGGCTTTATCCGCAAAGCTATCATTTAGAATGGAAGGCTAGATAAAGTGCTTCCCAGATAAGGCAAAGATAAAGGAGTTCACCATCACCAAGCCATTATTGCATGAAGTGTTAAAGGGACCTATTTAAGAATAAAAAGAAGATCAAAACCTTGAACACTAAAAAGGCAACACATTCACAGCTATCAACAACAGAATATAAAACAAAACAAAACAAAGCAAAACAAACAAAAAAACTAAGCAAACAACAAGAACAGGAACAGAATCATAGGTATGAAGATCATGTGGAGGGTTATCAGTGGGGAGGGGAAAGAGGGAAAACCAGGGGAAAATTGCAGGGTTGAAAAGCATAAATGGTAGGTACAAACTAGACAGGGGGATGTTAAGACTAGTATAGGAAATGGAGAAGCCAAAAAACTTATATGCACAACCCATGGACATGAACTAATGGAGGAAATGGCTCAAGGAAAGGCAGTTACTGGGGGGAGGGGGGCAAAGGGAAAAACATGGGACAACTGTGATAACATAATCAATAAAGTATACTAAAAAAAGAAATACAGATTGTTAGTTACAGGATAGTCATGGGGATGTAAAGTACAGCATGGGAAATATAGTCAGTAGTATTGTAATAACTAAGTATGGTATCAAATGGGTACTACAATTATCAGGGTGATCACATTGTAAGTTATATAAATGTCTAATCCCTGGGTTATATACTTGAAACTAATATAATCTATATTATAACTATAAATGAAAAATGAAAGTATTTAAAAAATAAAGCTAATGAAAAATATTTAATTAAAACTTGTTTTGTATATTGAGTTTGTATCTTGCAGTTTTGCTGAATATATGTATTACTAGTTCACAATTTTTAATCATTTTTATGTACAGGCAAAATTTATTTCATAATGTTTCTGATTTTTAAATAAATATTTCTAAAATAAAATTTTTGTTATTGTAAATAATGTTATAATGAACATCATTTTGAATATATATTGTTGCAAATTCAGGCCAGCAGGATTCATATGCCATGGCAGCGTGTAAATAATTTTACACTTAATACACTGGACTAGAAATTCCAGGACCACTCGTCCCCTCCATTATCATCTTGGAGAGGCCCCGAGCGCAGTGCTGACTGGCCTTTTATTGCTGTTTCTCCGGCCACATTACATCTGAATGGTCTTCATTAACTATGCATGGATTGTAGATTTACATTAGGTGGTAGACGCCCAAGATAGTGCATCAAGAAGATAGATATGCAAATGGAAAGACAATAGGCTTGGGCTGAACTCACTGGTCTGAGGAAGCTAGGCATGCATTAGCATAAGTTCTTTTGATTCAGGGAGAGAGAGGTCCCAGTGAGAGCAAGCTTTAAATCTAAGAAATATGCCATCCTGATTTACCCACAGGAAATTCTGCTGTCACATATGTGGGTCCTGCTTGCCATCTTAGATCCTTGCCCGCCTGAGTCCTTGCTCCCTTAGACATGAAACATTAGAGCTAAAATTCCATGGTGAGATGCATGAATTTCCTTTAATATATCCCACTGCATCTTTAGGACACATTCTTAGAGGTGAACTTATTTGAGCACATGGTCTGAACATTTTCATGACTGTGTGTAACCACTGCCAAATTTTTTAGAATGGTTTGTTAAAAGGTAATTTTCAGAAAAAGGTAAAATCGCAACTTTTGCACAGATATAAAATGAACTCATGTTAAATAATTTTGTTTATAAGAAATGAGGGAACAAGGCAGATGTTATAACCATTTCAAAGGAAAAGGCAAAATAGCACACGTTTATAAGGGGGAAAGGAATGCCTAGATAAATAGCAAATGGAGACAAAACTGGTTTTTCCACAAAGCAGGGTAAGCCAATTAAACTCAATGACAGACAGGATGGCATTTATAAATCTTAATTAGTTATCTACAATGCACAAGAGTTGCAAAATAACTTTAAGACAATAAACAATGATAGAATATGGTAATCAAGAAAAATGTGCTATGAAGGATAGAGTTTTCCATTGAAAGGCAAGCAATCTTTCCTACAGGTTATACCAATTTATATTCTTTTGAATTAAAGTACAGTTGGTATACAATATTATATTAATTTCAGGTGTTCAACAATGGGACTTGTATGGAAAATATTGCAATAATTAATGAATAAAACAATAAGTCATAAAGAACACAAGAATAAGCTCTGTGTTTCACATACTCACAGCTGTAATCCTACTTTGACCTTCCCTGTATATTTTGCTACGTGAATGCCACACTAAGTCTTCTCTTTCAATAACAGTTTATATTAGGTCATGACACCTTCTGCTTCTAGCATTAAATAGTATAAGTTTAATATCTGTTAACAGAAGAAAAGACATTATTTAATTATTGACTTATTTTGCATTTATTTGATGATGGCTAGGAGGGGGATAAAAATTTTCATAGGAAGAAACTCAAAAATTAAATTCTGAAATTGTTGCATACAATTGTATCTCATTTTCTAAAAGAAAGGTAATGAGACATAAATTTTAAAGAGAATTATCTTGAAATACTCATTCATAGTTAAGTAACTGAGAAATTTTTAAAGGTGAAATAAATTATAAATGTCAATTACCCATTTACAACCAGAATTTGAAAAACACTGCAATGCCAATTTGATTATCTTGAGAATTCTCTCCTGAAATTTAAGATCAATTTTCCTTTCAGAGTCTACTTGATTGTGGACTCACTGCAAAATTAGGCAAAAAATATTGAATGTTTAATGAAAGAAAATCTTTGTAAGGATATTATTAAGAAATGATGTAATACAAGCCACTTGTATCACTGTGTACTCTTATTATATATTCTAAGTTTGCTAAAAGAAAAGTGATTCCCCTGGAATTTTAATCTTTCCTCCTCTATTTTTAAGTTGCGTGACCTTTGGCTAAGTCATTGGACCTTTATTAATACAAGTGGTTGCCATATCTCTATGCAGGACTATTTAAGAATTAAATTAATCAATGTCAATGAAAGTACATAAAAATAGTGCTTTAAAGAGATATTAGAAAAATTTTAATATAATATTTTTTTCAATTCTTTTATCAGCCTCTTTTTCTTTTCCCCATATGCAATAACATTTCATTGCCCTCCTCTCCCCAGTGACATTCAAAGAATGATGCGGGACGATGGCTTTCTCGTCACATGTTTTGCAAGGAGCACAACAGAAAAAACAAAGATTTAAGTTCTTGACTTTTGATCCCTTAAGAAGATTACTGGAAAGCCCTGGAAAAGGCTTTACCCTGGGAGTCATGGAGTCCAATTGTATGGGGATTCCACTCTCTGCTGGGAGAAGATGTATTTGTCTGCCTAGTTTTAATTCCAAAATCTTTGCTTTAAACTTCAAGCACCAAATCCTAACAAACCAATAGCTTAGAATATACTCTATACACCTTAAAGGAGAAACATTTTCAGAATGTAAAAGAACCCTTTTCCCAATAAAAAGTAATAGACTAATCAGAGGAAAAAACTAGGGTTTAAGAGAAAATCTAGTGTCGCATTTCCTATGTTAAATTTAGGAGAGGAGAAAGATGACAGAAAGTTCAATGAAAACACCAGAATCATTGGGGAAGCCATCTTCTTTAGCACATAAAACTATTGTTTAGCTAACCTTGGTATAAACTGGTCATAAGGAAATGTTGTAAAGAAGCAGTCAGCATGTCTGAGAACAGCATGCCAGAGCCTTACTCCATGTCCCATTGCTACCCTAGGCAGGGTCCAGAAATAGCGAGCAGGGCTGGATGCCTGGAAGAGACATCACAACGTACTTATTAATGACAACTGCAGGAGATGGGCTACAGCAAACATAAATGTTTTTAGCCGGGGCAGACAACACAGTCCCACACATAGGATGATAAAGAACAGCTTAGCAGAGGGCAGAAGTGGCAGAAAGTCATGTTGGATTAAATGTAGAGATATTGCATGTACAAATGGACAATGGCCAGCCTTAGATGAAAAATAGAGCTCTGACCCACAGTCTCTACAGTAACCAGTCCAAGAAGCCAAACTGCAACATGTATAGCAATCAAGCCAAAAAGGTTAAGACTTGGGTTAATAACTTCCAGTTTCCCTACTATTTGCATATACCACCCACCCACCCATTTTTAACTTAGGAAGAAGCCAAATATGCTCCCCTAATCAATCACATAGGAGGTCCTCTTCTAGCTAGCCCACCTTCAGCTTCCCCATGACAACGACATCCGACTGCTACATACACGAAGCCTTCCCATTTCTCCACTAGAAAGTGTTCCAGTCCCCTGTCTTCCTTGGAGTATCTGCCAGATGTGATGATGGCTAACTCTCTTGCTATAGCAAGCTCTAAATAAATGTACCACAATGTGCATTCCCCTCCTGATGCATGAAATTGTATTTGGGCTTATTCCAATCTAGACGCCACTTGGGATAAGTCAAGAAGAAGCCCTAGTGAGAGAACCCTAACTAAGAATTAACCTAGAAAAAGTGAGCTTCACACAAAATGAAATTGAATTTTCTTACTTTGTAAGATTAAATTTTCTGAGGCTAGGCAAAAATTAAATATTCTGAGCTAGGATTCATTTAGATAAAAGGAAATAGATTTTATGTATTTTAGATTCTATGTATTTTTTGAAATGTTTCAACAGTATTAAATTTATGGCCCCACACAATATTGTGCTGGAGAAAATATTAATTATGTTGGACATAATTGCCTTTGTTATGTATTTATATTAACTGATGGAATACAGCATTCATTAGTCATTTATTCATTCATTCTCAATTTTTTTGAGATTTTATTACTCCTTGGTGTTATAGATACAAAGAAGAATAACATAGATACCAGGTGGAGTAGCAGCCCTAGTGGGGACTCTGCCTTGTAGGGTCTCTACACACATGTGACACAGGAGTGTCAGAGGTTATTTACGTCAGAGGTTGTTTATTTCAGCCCTCATAGCCGCTAGAAGAGCTGGGAAGGTCCCTCTGTCCCAGAGCAACACTGCAGCTCTGCTGTGAAATTTCTAGGTCCTATAATGAAAACTTTTAGAAAACTTACATTTTTCTCATGGAACTATCTCAATAGATTCTAGTTCAACAGGATATCTGAAATTTTGGTTACAAAATTCAGCTTACTGAAATAACTTAGCACTCAAGTTGTCAGTCAGTTCAGCTTGCCATCTATGGAGCATGAATTTAAGATGGAAAGCAGTTCAAGAATTTCTTTCCTAAATCTACTGTATTTAGTCTAATGTAGCAGTCTAAAATAATTAGGAAGCATATATGTAATTTACATGAAATCTGCTAAAGCTGATTTTTTATACGCATTTTATTTGCCATGAAAAAAATGAGAAATTTAAATTTAAGATTTGGGAAAGTATACCCTTCTTAGCTGTAACGCACGCTCGCTTCACCAGGTGCTGTGGATTGTCTTTCTCTTTTATTTTCTCCTTGGTCGGCTCCAGGTCTTTGCCTGTGATTCCATTCGCTAGAATGGAAAATTTTGAAGAGATAAAAGATGTCGTATTTCAATATAAATATCACATGCTATAGGGATTGAAAATAATGGTTAAAATAATATAAAATTCAGAATGTTTAAATGTGTTTTACCCTTTGAGCACCTAATATAAGCAGGTACTGTACCAAATCCTGAGGGAGTACAAGTATGCATGACTCCTTTTTCAATAAATATATTGATGTATACAAGAGAAAAGATAGCAATTGTTTTATTTTTCTTTCTAAATTTCTTTGAAAGTTTTGCACATAATGCATTGGATATCCTTAAAAATTTGATGACTCTTGATGCTATTATGAAAAGGTATCATTTGAAATTCCATTTTTATTTGTTTATTGTTGGTATATAGAAATACTATGGATTATTATATGTGGAATGTGCATACGAATACCTTGTTAAATTTACTTATTAATTTGGTAGACTCTCAAAATACACATTGTTGTAGATTGTATCATGTTATCTGTGAATAATTACAGTATATTTTTTTCTTTTTGATCCTGTGCCTTTTAGTCCTTTTTATTGCCTTGCAGTGTTTGGGAATTTTAGTATAATATCAAATAGAATTGGTAATAGTTGTCATCTTTGCTAGTTCCCATTCTCAAGAGAAATTTTTCACTATTTTACTATTGAGCATATGTTTATTGTAGTTTTTTTTTTTCCTTTTTGTAGGTGTTATATATCAGCTTAGGAACAACTTATCCTCTTCCTAAGCTTAGAACAGTCTAGATAGCTGTTTTAAGCAGCACAGTCTATTCTTTTGACTTTTCAACTTTAATCCATTTATACCCCTGTATCTATTTTATGTCTTTCTTTTTTTATTGTTGTTCAAGTACAGTTGTCTCCATTTTCACCCCACCATGCCTGCCCCACCCATCCTTGACTCCCACCTCCAAGCCTACCCACTTGGACTTTGTTCATGTGTCCTTTATACGTATTCCTTGATGGCCCTCCCCCTATTATCCCTTCCCCCCCTCTGGTTACTGTCAGTTTGTTCTTTATTTTAATGTCTCTGGTTGTATTTTGCCTGATTATTTGTTTTATTGATTAGGTTCCACTTATAGGTGAGATAATATGGTGTTTCTCTTTCACTGCCTACCTTATTTCACTTAGCGTAGTGCTCTCCAGTTCCATCCATGCTGTCATGAAGTGTAGGAGGAGTTCCTTCTTTTTTCTGCTGCATAGTATTCCATTGTGGAAATGTACCACAGTTTTTTGATCCATTCATTTACTGATGGGCACTTAGGCTACTATAAATTGTACTGCTAGAAACATTGGGGTGCATAGGTTTTTTTGAATTGGTGTTTCAGGATCCTTAGTGTATAATCTCAACAGTGGTATCACTGGGTCATAAGGCAGTTCCATTTTTAGTTTTCTGAGGAAATTCCAAGCTGTTTTCCACAGCTGCTGCATGAGTCTGCATTCCCACGAATGGTGTACTAGGGTTCCCTTTTCTCCACAGTCTTGCCAGCACTTGTTTATTGATATGTTTATGGTGGCCATTCTGTCCAGTGTGAAGTGGTATCTCATTGTGGTTTTAATTTACATCTCTCTGATGGCTAGTGATACTGAGCATCTTTTCATATGTCTTTGGGCCCTCTGTATGTTCTCTTTGGAGAAGTGTCTGTTCAAGTCCTTTGCTCATTTTTTAATTGGGTTGTTTGTCTTCCAGGATGAAATCGTGTGAGTTCTTTATATATATTGGAGATCAAAGTCTTGTCCGAAGAATCATTTGCAAATATGTTTTCCCATACAGTTGGTTCTCTTTTCGTTTTAATATTGAAATATAAGTCACGGCACCATAAAAATTCTAGAGGAGAGCTTTGGCAGGAAAATCTCAGAAATTCCATGAAGCAATATTTTCACCTATATGTCCCCTAGAGCAAGGGACATAAAGGAAAGAATAAACATATGGGATCTCATCAAAATAAAAAGCTTCTGCATGGTTAAAGAAAACAGCATTAAGATGTTTTACATCTTTCAAATAGCAAAGGCAATAATCAAGTACTCCTGACTAATGCAATGCAGCTTCCCCTTGTCTTGACTGTTTCCCATATAGAACTTACCAGTCATTGTATCTATCTCCAGGTGAGTAGTGTTGATTATTCTTATAGTTTATTTATTGTCTTAACTTGATATTTTTAACAAAAAATTGTAATTAACTTTAATAAAAGGACTAAATTATGAAGTTATCATCAGCATAACTAATGCAATGAATATGTATATGAAAGAACATTTCTGTGCAAATGAAGCAATAGGTAGTTATTTCCATCCTCATTTCTAGAGCTGACCATGAGGTTGTTGTTAGGTTCCATAACTTCCTTCTTCAAGACTATACCATTATCATTAGCTAATACCTTAGATAATTTTGGTTATTTTCCTGGCATGGGGCCACATGCCTGTATTCCTCAGGGATCTGAGCTCTTTTTGATCTGTATTAGATTGCTGTGGTCTCTTGTTAACTTTCAACACTGGTCATGGCAAATTTAGAAGGCATCAGATTTAAACTGCCCTCCCTTCAACCCCCTGCTCCCCATTTTGTGGCTGTAATGTTATTTCTTTATGAAATTCAGAATGAAAACAACAGGCATTACAGTCATTTCCTTTTTTGGTTATTAATTTGTTGTGTGTATCCAAAAATGACTAGGCAGAAGTCTAAAATACCAGTTCCATGAAATAATTGCTGTGTCCCTGAGGTAGTCAGATTTCTAGAACCAAAGAAATTAATCAGCAAAGAGTCCTATGGACAGGAAGCAAAACCGTTGCTGGCCTTATTGGGTGCTATACTGAGGGGCAGTACTCTTATTTCTACTTCTTTTTAAAAATTTTTATATTTGTTTTAGGAGTATAGCATGGTGGTTAGACAATTATTTAATTTACTAAGTGATCCTCCTGATAATTCTAGTACCCACCTGGCACCGTACATGATTATTGCAATATTATTAACGATATTCTCTATGCTGCACTTTACATCTCCATGGCTGTTTTGTAACTTCTTCAGCTTCTTTTGTAACTCCCTTCAGCTTTTTCACCCATCCCCCCACTGCCCTCCCCTCTGGCAACCATCAGACTGATCTGTATCTATGAGTCTGTTTCTCTTTTGTTTGTTTATTTTGCTCTTTAGATTCCACATGTAAATGAAATTATATGGTATCTGTCTTTTTCTGAAATTTCAGTTAGCATAATACTGTCTAGGTCCATCCATGTTGTTGCAAATCATCAGATATCATTCATTTTTATAGCTGAGTAATATTCTGTTGCATATGTGTACCACATCTTCTTTATCCAGTCATCTATTGATGAGCACTAGAGTTGCTTCCATATCTAGGCTATTGCAAGTGGTGCAGTGAAAGTTGGGATGCATGTATCTTTTTGAATTTCTGTTTTAGATTTCTTTGGATACTTTCTCAGAAGTGGCATTGCTTGGTCATAATGTAGTTCTGCTTTTAATTTTTAGAGGAAACTCCACATTGTCTTCCATGGTGGCTGCAACCAACTTACAATCCCAACAACAGTGCACGAGGATTCCCTTTTCTCCAGATCTTCACCAACACTTTTATGTTGATTTATTATTGGTAGTCATTAGGACAGGTGTGAGGTGATATTTTCATTATAATTTTAATGTACATTTCTCTGATGATTAGTGACATTGAGCATCTTTTCACTTGTCTGTTGCCCATCCGTACACCCTCTTTGGAGAAATATCTGTTTAGGTCTTGTGCTCATTTTTTAATTAATTCTTTTGTTGTTTTTTTGGGTGTTGAGTTGTATGAGTTCTTTATAAATTTGGATATTAATTCCATATCAGATGTGTCATTGGCCAATATCATAATCTATTCAATAGGTTATCTTTTTGTTTTATTGATAGTTTCCTTTTCTGTGCCAAAACTTTTTAGTTTGATGTAGTTCCATTTGCTTATTTTACTTTTTCTCTTGCCAATGAAGACATATTACAAAAAATATTACTAAGAGCAATGTCAGAGAATTAACTGCCTACATTTTGTTCTAGAAGTTTTATGGTTTCTTTAATCCATTTTGAGTTTATTCTTGTATATGGTGTAAGGAGATGGTCTAGTTTCATTTTTTTCATAATCTATCCAATTTCCAGCACCATTTATTAAATATACTGTCTATACCCCATTGTATATTCTTGCCTCCTCTGTCATATATTAATTGACCATATAGGTGTGGGTTGATTTCTGGGCTGTCTATTCTGTTCCATTGATCTATGTGTCTGTTTTTATGCCAGTACTGTGCTGTTTTGATTACTATAGGTTTGTAGTTTAGTTTGATATCAGATAGTGTGATACCTCCAAATTTGTTCTTCTTTCTCAAGATTGTTGTGGCTATTTGGGGTCTTTTATGGTTCCATATAACTTTTGAATTATTTGTTCTAGTTCTGTGAAAAACGTCATTAGTATTTTGATCAGGATTGCTCTATATATTGCTTTGGGTAGTATGGGAATTTTAACAATGTTAATTATTTCTATTTATGAGCATGGTATATGCTTCTGTTTATTTGTATCTTCTTCAATGTGTTCTAATTTTCTGATTACAAGTCTTTTACCTCTTCAGTTAAATTTATTCTTGGGTGTATTTTTTTAATGCAATTATAAATGTGATTGTTTCCTTAATTTGTCTTTCTTATAGTTCATTATTGGTGCATAAAACACAACTGATTTCTGAATATTAAATGTGTCCTGATACTTTACTAAATTTATCAGTTCTAGTAATTTATTGTTGGAATCTTTAAAGTTCTCCATATACAGTCTCATGTCATCTGCAAATAATGACAGTTTTACTTCTTTCTTTTCAATTTGGATGCTTTTTATTTCCTTTTCTTGTCTGATTGCTGTGGCTAGGACTTATAAATCTATGCTGAATAACAATGGTGAAAGTGGAAAACATTGTGTTGTTTCTGATTTTAAGAAAAATGCTTTTAGCTTTTCCCCATTGAGTATTATGTTAGCTATAGATTTATTATATACGGCCTTTGTTATTTTGAGGTATGTTCCCTCTATTCCCAATTAGCTGAGAGTTTTTTAATCATAAATATATGCTGGATTTCGTCAAATGATTTTTCTGCATTTATTGATATGATCATATGATTTTTATTTTTAATTTTGTTTATGTTGTGTATCACATTAATTGATTTACAGAAATTGACAGAAATTGATTTACAACTTGCATCCCAGGAATAAATCCCACTTGATCATGGTGTGCTGCTGAATGTTTGCTAATATTTTTTGAGAATTTTTGCAACTATGTTCACCAGGCGTATTGGCCTATAACTTTTTTGTAGTGTCTTTTTAGGGTTTTGGAATCAGAATAATGCCCATCTCATAAAATGAGGTTGGGAGCCTTCCCTCCTCTTAAATGTTTGGAATAGTTCAATAAGGATAGGTGTTAATTCTTCGTTGAATGTTTGGTAGTATTTACCTATGAAGCCATCTTGTCCAGGACTATTGTTTGTTGGGAGTTTTTTGGTTAGTGCTTCAACTGAGTTGGTAGTAACCAGTGTGTTCAGATTTTCCGTGTTTTTTTTTTCTTGATTCAGTCTTGGAATATGCTTCTGGGAATTTATCCACTTTTTCTAGATTTTCCAAATTGTTGGCATATACTTGTTCATAATATTTTCTTCTAGTCCTTTATATTTCTATGGTATCAGTCTTTACTTCTATTTCATTTCTTATTTTATTTATTTGGATCCTCTCTCTGTTTGATTGATAAGTCTGGTTAAGGGCTTATCAATTTTTTAAAATCTTTTCAAAGAATAAGCTATTGGTTTCATTGATATTTTATATTGTTTTTTCAACTCTATTTTGAATACTCTCTGATCTTTATTATTTCCTTCCTTTTACTCACTTTGGACTTTGTTTTTTGTTCTTTTTCTAGTTCCTTTAGGTACAAGGTTAATTGTTTATTTGAGATTTTTCTTGCTTGTTGAGGTAGGCCTGTATTGCTGTGAATTTCCTTGTTAGAACTGCTTTTGCTGTGTCCGTTGATTTTGGGTTGTTGTGTTTTCATTTTCAGTTGCCTCAAGGTATCTTTTCATTTCTTCCTTGAATTCATTTTTAATCCAATTCATTGTTTAGTATATGTTATTCAGTCTCCATGTGTTTGTTTATTTGTTTCAGGTTTTTAAAAATTGTTGTTATAATTGACTTCTTGTTTTCTACCATTGTGGCCAGAGAAGATGCTTAATAGATTTCAGTCTTAAATTTATTGAGACAAGACTTATTTTGTGTCCTAATATGTGACCTGTCCTGGAAGATGTTTCATGTGCACTTGAAAAGTATGCCTGTTCAGCTGATTTGGAGTAAGATACTTTAAAATATCAATTAAATCTATGTGGTCCAATGTGTCATTTAAGGCTGCTGTTTCCTTATTGATTTTCTGTTTGGGGAGATTTATCCATTGATGTCAATGGGGTATTAAAGTCCCCTACTTCAATTGTATTACGATTGATTTCTCACTTTATTATTGCTTTCATATTTAAAGATTTGCTTATATATTCAAGTGCTTCTATATTATATCCTCTTGTTGGAAGGATCACTTTATCATTGTGTAATGTCCTTTATCTCTTTATACTCTATCTTTTAAAGCCTATTTTGTCTGATATTGCTATCCCAGCTTTTTTTTTTTTTTGTACATTTGCATGGAATACCTTTTTTCATTCCTTTACTTTCAGTCTGTGTTTCAAACTGAAGTGGGTCTCTTGTAGACAGCATATATATGGGTCTTGTTTTCTTGTCCATTCAACTACCCTATGTCTTTTGATTGGAATATTTAATCTGTTTTCATTTAGTGATTATTAATAGATAGTTATTGCCATTTTGTTCTTCATATTTATATATACTTTTTACCCTCTTCTTCTTAAAGAAGCAAATTTTCAGGCTTGAATTCCTCTATGTACATCAAAAATGGCAAAATAGGAAGCGTGGTAATGGGGGATGATGGGGGCGTATAGTCATCAGTGATGTGACTCAGGATGATGCTGGTGTCCTGCATCTCCCCTCCTGATTCTTTTCAGCAGGGCCACGTAGCCTTTTAAACCCAAGATCCCTGAGGGGCTTTACAAACTTTCTTTTCCCCAAGCTCTTTACTGCCGTTCTTCTCTTATTCAGAGTTTTTCCTCTTTGCTCCTTTTACTTTATTCTTTACCATCTGAGATATGAAGAGTCAGGAGAACATGAACTGCCAGTGCTGACATCCAAAAGCAAATGTCCCTCTGATCCTGAGTCAGTACTGCTTGCTGGAGGGAGGCCATCAAAGAGCAGAGATCCATTCTGCGCTTCTCTCCCTGCAGCCTGGCGCAGTGAGCACTGGGGCTCTGGCAGGTCCCCAGACCAGTCCACAGTGGAGTTTAGGTGGTGGCGGCGGCAGCAGGCATGCAGCGGAAGGCAGTGGTGGCCTCCGTACTATGCAGTGGTAGCAGGAGCATCTTATATCTACCCCTTAATTCCAAGTTCCAGATATTCTTTTTTTCTTTTTTCTTTTTCTATTACAGTGGATAGTCAATATTTTGTATTAACTTAAGGTATAAAGCATTCTTTCTATGCCAATAACTCCATCATAAGTTGGCACTGGTTCAAAGCTGATTGCAGCATGTAGAAAGGCTGCCAACCACACCAGTGCTACATCTCAGTTGCTGGAGCTGATTCATTAATAAAACTTTGAACCCCAGCTGCTTTGGGGTGTTCAGGTATATGGTGGCACGGTGAATCTTCAGTGCATCAGCCTGCTGGTGTACCTATGCTGTTTAATAAGTCCCACAGTCAGAGACAGTATTTTGTAAGATACCATGAAGATGAATAGGGCATTCATTAAGTCCTCAGTTATTGATGGTAGTAAAGGCGCCACAGGCCTGTTTGGCAAATTCATATCCAAAGTATTTGTGTCAATGGGACAAACCTCTGTGTCCACTCTGTGAGTACTTCTTTTTCCCAAGCCTGGATTATGTCAGCTTTATCATTCTATTTAGCGTACTCAATGACCATGTGCTCTAATGAACATGATAGCTGATCAGTAATATGATAATGGTCCCCAAGGGCTAAATTATGGCAAGTTCAAGAGAGTAGCTGTAGTACTGATAAGACAGTGGAAGTGACCTGCGGTGTTTTTCAGGTGAAAGTGAACTGATTCTGATATTCTGTGTTTTTAAAAGGAAAAAGAAAAAGGTTATTATTATTTTAAACATTTTTCTTATATGCAGTTGCGTATGAGGTTTCGGGGGCTGTTTGGAGTAGAGACTTTACCTGGAACGGTAGCAGCTGAATTGGAGTCATTGAATGGTGAAGTGTGTGAAAATTTGTTATAATTTTGATTGTGAAAAGTAATTGTAATTCTACAAAATTTATCCATTTTCAGACAGGTCAAGCAAGTAAGTTAAATCTAGATATGCTAGAAATCACCTGCATCTTTGAAGTCGTTAATAGAAACACTTACATTTGATTCCACCGAGGATCGTATAGTTTTGAAAATATGTATTTGGCAGAAAGGGTCACTTCCATGGACTCACATATGGCTCTTCTAATTTTCTGATCAGTGTCTCTCAGTCCGTGGTTAAGAGTCAGTATGGTAAACCTGTTGATTGCTGAGCAAGCCCACTCCAACTATGTACTTAGGTATTAGGGAAAATTAACTGGTTTCTCAGAATCACTTAAACTGTTCTGAAGAGAAATTAGTTTCAAAGCTGCATGAATCACCTGACCCACAAAAGTTGCTAGTCTGACCAGTTAAGGCTGCATTAAGTGCGATTGTTAGCAAATTCTTCTGCTGGTGTAGTTACATTGCTTTCACTCAAAGACAATGTGCAGTGACCCAGAAACAAGATTAGGATAAAGGTCTGTGATTCTTCACTGTGTGAAATCAAATGAGACCTTGTATTCCTAAACCTAGACTTTTTGTCTCTGTTTGTTTGTTCAGGTCATACAGATTTTCCCCACGTGTTGTTTTACATGCTATCCATCTATTTAAGTTTTAGGAATTCTATTATTGCATAACAGATTGCCAAAAACTTAGTCATTTAAAACAAACACACACCTGTTATCTCACAGTTTCCATGACTTAAGAGTCTGGCCACAACTGAGGTGGGCATTCTGTAGTATGTGGGTTTGCTACCATCACATGGAGTGTGTGTGTGTGTGTGTGTGTGTGTGTGTGTGTGTAATGGGAATACTTCTCATAGCCTGAGCCATATAATAATCACTAAAAAGGCATCCATTGCCTTTGCCATGTTCTACTGATTGGAAGCGAGCCATAGGATTTACCCACAGTCAAGGGGAAGAAATTACACAAAGGTGTGAGCACCAGGAGATGGGTATCACCTCAGGGTCTGTCTGATGCAGACCTCATGTTGACTTAACCATCGCCAAAGATCAGTGTGGATCATATCTATTTTGTGATTGCTCTATAAAGGCAGGATGGACACCCTCCCAATTAATGGTAGGACATGGAGTCTGATGACAGGCTGCACACTAAGAGAATTTGAGAGAAAATTTGTTACTCACACAAGGGACTCCTGGTGAGAGCAGGGCAGATACAAGGTGGTCCATATTGGTCAGGGCTTGTGTGGTTTGAACTTCCTCTGGCACCAAAAGAGGGAGCAGCCATATTTCTTATGAGCAATCCCAGCTGAGGGGCAGAAGGGAAAGAGAAAGAGTAGGCTTAAATGCTGTCAGCAAACATCAAAAAACACTATCATATTCTTTGTTATGGTACCATGTAACATAACTGCCTTCTCTTGGTTCTGTAATAGAGTCTTATTTTTACAGTAACCACACTTGCCTTTTCTCTGAGGCCTAGGAGCTACTGTTGTCATTCTGAGATTTCATCATACCCCTCAAAATCCGGGGGCCCCTTTAATGGCAGCACCTCACCTCATGAAGGTCTGTTCTGCAGAAGACAGTCAGCTGCAACTTTCAAGCATGCTGATGCTTCCCTTCCCCATATCTCTCAGTGCTTGATAAAAGAAGTGTTCTGAGACATCTAGAGAATGAATAATGACGGAGTCCTATATGGTAAATCCATGTCAACAAGCGTATCTTTTTAAGTTTTTGAATTCATTCCTTTGTGTTTTAGCAAAGAAGTTCTAGAACTTCAATTATTAAGCCTAGTTCATAGCGGAACTCAAGTTTTCTGTAACTGGTTGAATAAATATCAGAAGTATGCTCAATTACCCTAACACATTCAATCCAGAATCCCTGAGAAGTCTAACTGCATAGATAACTGGCCTGATCTAAATTTACATTCTTCATTCCTCGACTAGCATCCTTCAAATCCATTTCCACATATTTTATCCAAGCTTCTACTGGCACATATTAGTAAAATAATGTAGCTCTTTAGGTTTATAAGTTTTAGGACAAAATTTGGCTGTGGATAGAAGCAAATACTCTAAGGATAACATAGTAAATGTAATTATGTGTTAAATAGCAATATATACAGACTATACAATGACAATGAATAACAGGAAGAGTGAGATTGTTGAATTGGACAAAATCAAGTAGACCAAATTTGCTAAAGTGTTTGCTGAATTTCTAAAAAGAGGATTAGGTAGGTATCCAGTATTTTACAAACATATTGGACAATCGGAACTATCTTTCTCTGACCAGTTTGTAAAACCTTAGACACAACTAAGTAGTGAAAAGAATAGAGCTCTGGGTATAAGTAGATCCACATTTTAGCCTTGCTTGCTTACCAAATGTCTGTTTAATTTTGGATAAGTCACTTTACCTCAATGTGTTTCATTTTTTCCCTTATAAATTGAAGACCATGAATTCATGGAATCTGAAGTGCATGCCCACTTACAATTACATAATTGTAATGATTCTTAAAGCAGCAATAAAATTATTTATGGCACTTCTTGATTTTTATCTATAGGAAATCTCTTACAGTTAAATATTTTAATAATAATAAGCAAGTAGGACAGAATCATCTGATATTTTGAACTATTTAAATATATGTAAGGGACAGGAAGACTTTTCCACATTTGGGGATAATTCAATTATAGACAACTGAGTATAAGTAAAACCTGAATTATTTTTTCTCAAGCCTTAACTGTCTTAATATT